>JAGVVM010021221.1:0-47240 GCA_019149425.1 Psidium friedrichsthalianum | reverse complement strand
GCGAATCACCTTGCTCGCTTCATCTATTTTTTGTGCAAATCATCAAGCAACCATTTTATTCTCGCTGCATAAGCAAAAAATTCTTATCGTTTAATCAATCAAATGATTGACAAAGTCATCATCATCATCATCATCAAGATAATTGCCATTGTGTTACTCATCATTATGCCCATCACCTACTTGATTAGTGGGAGGTAAAGGAGGAACCTGATCTTAATTAAGGTTGAGGTGTCGCAAGATCAATTGCATTTGAGACTCTAAAGATCTGATTTGTTTATCTTTCTGTGACAATTGTTATTTGACCATTTTTATTTCTTCATCATTCTCTACAGTATATGTTTCAGTTGGGTCAATTCTTAGGTCATTTGCTCCTCAATTCGTGCCCTTCTTGAAACAGCGGCATTGGATGATGAAGTTGCAGCAACCTTTGTTAAATATATCCTTGACAGGGATCCCATCCCAAATATTTTGCCTCTTTTCATCCCACCCGATGCTTCTACCCATAATGTCATATTATCAAACCCTCCACTTAATTGCTCAGATCCATCACCAACATCACCACTACTAGCAGTACTCATTAAAAGTTCATCATATTTTTCCTACATTAACAATATATATGCAAATAAAATAACTTCATATATATGTATAACTACCATCAATATAAAAAATATTTATTATTTTCATTTTAGTTAACTTTACATACCTTAATAGCTTTTGCTCAATCGCTAGTCCATGTCTTATCTTTTTTTTTTTGAAATGTGCGTTCAAATGTAGCCGTATATATCACGTCTCCAAATATAAATGAGTAATTAAATTAAATTAACCTACGGCATGTTAACTTACCATTTTTTTTTCTATGCTCTTCAATGCTAATAGAGCCCCCAGCATATGTAACAGACCCTTCACTAGAACTAGAAGCTCGATTCTTCTTATTTTGTTCACTTCTTTGCTTATTTCTTTCAGTTTCTCAAGTTTTCTTCATTTCTGTCCAACTGTCACTTGTAATGAAATCTAGCTTCACTTGACTTGTCTTAGCTCTATTCATCACATTTCATATGTGATCACCGGCTTTCTTCTTGAAAATTCTTTTAACTTCATCCTTTTCATTTCATCCCACCTGAATTTTCGCTGCAATAAATAGAAAAGAATCAACTTTACTTACACCGAACTTAGTTTGTGAGAAAATATAATGGCAAAACTTACCTTAAACTCATTTCACCACAAATCCTTTACTTCTTTTGGAGCGCTACTATAACTAATCCACTCCCCCTTTCAATAGTTATTGACTATTTTATTAAGTTGCCTCACAACATACGTAGCATCCGTGAATCTACAAACAGGTTAGAACGATATAAACAATTCAGTTGACATCCATATCTTAAATCGAATGAAGGAATGATCCTAAATATTACAAATTTCAATAAAATAAGATATTTACGAATCTCCATATGGGCATATCATGAATCAGGTATCTTCTTCACCTGTGTTTTTCCTCATCATTCGAGTGTTCTTTTAAGGGAGATGGAACTGAAAGAATTGAAACTGAAGGAGATTCAGTATGCATGTGTCTAAGTCGTCCCCTAATATGTTCTTGAGGGTCGGAGGAAGGGCCAATGTGTCCATGTTGTCCATTAGTACATTGTGCTTGAGCGTTTGATGTAAGGAGAGGGGAAGAGGAAAGGGACGGGGACGAGGTCGAGGAAGCGGAAGAGGCTGGTCTTCTTTGTGAAACTGCACCACGCATGTGACCACCACGCTTATACGGACAAGTAAGAAGGTTAGACAATATCCTAAACAATATCAGCATCTCGGCCAATCACTTTTGGCTAGCAACGCAATTGCATCATAGATTATCTGTTCTGCCCCTTTCTCACTTGAATCGTCAGGTGGGGCCCACAATATCACATGAACCATTTCTAAACTCATAAGAGCGGCCCCCGAATCTCATCACCAGTATCGTTCAAAAACCTCCAAAGTATCGCAATTGACGACCTCACTTCCAATTGGGTCCATTTTATCTCCGATTGATCTAATTTCTCATTTCTCGTTGTCTAAACATCGCGGGGCCCACAATTGCACTCAAAGATAGCATTATCTAATCAGGAACAGCGACAAATCAAGTGCGTTCAGCGCACCATAAGTCACAATAGCCACGATTTACACAAATATCTCAAAGTCAGTCAATTTTCCTCAAGCGATTTACCTCGAATCGCGTCTTAGAGCTAAATCCAAGTAATATCTGACATCCTACTCAAGATTAGGGATGCAACTTACTAAACGAGGCTTGAAAAGTCGAGAAAAAAGGCTGGACAGAGGCTGTGAACAGCAGCAACCAAAACTGGCAACGAGGCACGGTGGCGCGTGAAAGAGAGCGGTTGAACCAAGGAGAATAGAGGCTGTGAGGGGGCTGAACCGACACCAAAACGAACTAGAAATCACATATTTAACATGGAAATGAGATCTAAGGGCAGCCGAGGTCGACATAGATCAATTAGAACTAAAACAAAAATTCGGGTGCAAAAAACAGTTTCGACATCTGATAGAAGAAAATAGAATTGGAGGGGCAAACGACCTCCGATCGGGGCGATTCAAGTTGGGTTAGAACCATAAGACATAGAGCTACAACATACCCGAAAATCGCCACAATCCAACTGTTGGATTTCTGTCGGCGGCTACTTGAACAAGGCTAACGGAAATTAGACGCGAAACAGGGGAGAAGGAGAAGGAAGATCTGAACGTGGAGGAGCTGAGGAAGAAGATAACCGGTCAAAAGTGGGTGAAAAGTAAGGAAAAAAAAGTCATAAATATCTTCAAGGGTTATTATCCTCAAGACTATTCACTGAAAGCGATGTTAAGCTGAACGAATTGATCAATTTTTGGACTGTCAGTGAAATTTGGACTGATAAAGTTTGAATCTCAATTATTGTCGGTCAAGATGATTCAAATGGTCAAAAAATGATTGACAAGATATTTCTAGAAGTTTGTACCAAAGGAGACTAATTAGAGCTCATTCGGTACCGTTTTCGCTCAATCGCGAAGGGGAAATACCTCGAGATGATATCGGAAAATTTTTCTGACTTCGTCAAAAATCATCTCATGCCCTAGCCACTGAATCCAGAACAAATCGAGGACTTGTCGCGACCCGAAAAATATATATATATATTTTTGAATTCGGGTGAACGGATTATTAAGCTAACTAGATGGATTAATCTAATACGGACCCTCCCAAGTCCTACCGAATTGCAACTTTGGTTTTTGTTCAAATAGTTTTAAAATTTGGAGTCGCCACTAATCATTTTTGGTAGGTTGATTAGATACCTAAGTAAATTAGCGGGAGGACTAAATTACTTCTACGAACCAGAGATTATGAGTTCGGGGACTTGGTTACACTAGTTAATTAAAACTAATGCCCTTTCGGTACCTTAATTTCATGGATATCTTAATTTGGCAACTCAAGCTTGGTTTATTCCTAAGGTTCTAGTGGAGTGTTATATATATATTTTTTGTGTTTTCACTTTTTAAATGGAATGCATGGGAGTGACATTTTTTGGTATTTTCAAAATGTTAGATATTCCCTGAAGCCGAAAGAGGGAGTGAGTTAACGACTTCTGTGCAGTGCTGCTACCTACTCATTTTGGGATCTAATGATTCAGAAATTAAATTACAGAAATTTAAATGACGGTAAGTAAAACCTCCAATGGGCGGCCTAGCATTGGCTTGGCTCTTCCCTTTGGGATTTAATGGTGCAGAATTTAGATTGCAGGAATTTAAATTGCAGTAAGTAAAACCTCCAATGGGCGGCCTAGCATTGGCTTGGCTCTTCCCTTTGGGATTTAATGGTACAGAATTTAGATTGCAAGAATTTAAATTGCGGTAAGTAAAACCTCCAATGGGCGGCCTAACATTGGCTTGGCTCTTCCCTTTGGGATTTAATGGTGCAGAATTTAGATTGCAGGAATTTAAATTGCGGTAACTAAAACCTTCAATGGGCGGCCTAGCATTGGCTTGGCTCTTCCCTTTGGGATTTAATGGTGCAGAATTTGGATTGCAGGAATTTAAATTGCAGTAGTAAAACCTCCAATGGGCGGCCTAGCATTGACTTGGCTCTTCCCTTTGGGATTTAATAGTACAGAATTTAGATTACAAGAATTTAAATTGCAGAATAAAGGACCACCAGTGGGTGGGTCGGCCTTCCCATTCTGGGGTTTGATGGTGCAAGAATTAAATTGCAGAAAATTATATTACGAATGCAACATGTGGATATGGAGACATATGAGTATGACATGACATAATCGAGATTTAAATTAATCCATTTAGGTAACGAAATTCTTGAAGATTTTAATGGCTAGGATCGTGACTTGATTTGACGGATTTGATGGCCGAATTCGGACCTCGTATCACCTTGTGGATTAAGATTACGGCTCGAACGACGGGATGAAGTCTTGATTTATGTTGATAGATGAAGGAATTGGTGATGATAACTCCCTAGTTTTAAACTCCCATCATCTTCAAAATTCTCTCTCTCTTTTTGGTATTTTCTTTCTCTCAAATTTTTCTTCAATCTCCCAAACTCTCTCAAGCATCCAAAATTTTCTCTCCAAAAAATCCCTCTTCCCAAGCTCACTTCTTCCTCCTTTTATAGCCTATTCATCTATCTCCCATTCTAATTTTTCCACTAACTCTTCTTCATCTCATCTTCCCTTCTCTATTATCATCTTATTTTCTTTATCTCCTCTTCTCCATCTTCCCTTATCCATCTCCTCTTATCCATCTTCTCTTATCCATCTTTCATTCTCCATCTCCTCTTCTCCATCTTCCCTTCTTTATTCTAATTTCTCCACCAACTCTTCTTTTATTATTTACGAAATAATCCCTCAAGTACCAAGTATTTGTACTCTAGTCCCCGAGATTTTAAGTATTTGCAATTCAGTCCCTAAAGAAATATTTCTTTAAGTCCAAATTTTCACACAATTTTCAGCACACCTCCCCTATGCTTTGGTCGAATTTTACCTCATGGGTACCCCTAGAAAAAAGTTTAATTTCATTTTTTTTATTAACTTAGGGGCTAAAATCCAAAATTCAACTAAGGCCCTTTTACAAGATTGAGTCAATTCGAATAAAATTGGGTCAAGATGAAAATTTAAAATATTAGAAGACAATGTCACAACTCATAAAAAGTGAAAAGTAAAAATAAATTGACTCAAATTGAATTTTTTAGGCCCGATTTGAGATTATGCTCGTGCAGGAACACGTGACCCGAATTGGATTTTTATGAATTTGCGATGGCCAATATGAAAATAGATTTAAAAGAAAAATATTGACTATTTTTGTGTATTTTTTTTTGCCTCAAATGTTATTTTTTTCCAGAATTTTCAAGTATTTTTGTATTTTTTTGAAAATATTAAAAATATGAAAAATATGAAAAAATATTTTTCGTTCAAAAATGGTTTCCTAGGCTTGGCTAAGGCTTTCAATTTGATTTTGTAATTTTTCTCATTTTTTCTTGATTTTTTTATGAATTTTCGAAAAATAAAAGTGCTAAAAAATACTAAAAACATGAAAATTTATTTTTTGATCAAATTGGTTCCTGAGACTTGGCCAAGGTTACCAAAGTTGATTTTTTATTTTATGAATTTTTATGGATTTTTCTACTAAATTTTTAAAAGGAAAAGGTGATTAAAAATCAGGTGTCAACAGGACTCGATAGAAATTTCTAATTTTTGCCTTTCTTCTTGGCACTCCGAGTCCAAACTATCAATTTTCGAGCCTTTCTCGTCATTATCCAATTTTAGCAATTGCAACGCTCCCGAAAATCGATTGTCATATTTGGGACTCAATTCGTGACCAAATTCATAAGATATCAACTATAATGAAATTCTTAAACTAACGGGTGGCTGTTAGGAGTTACGCGTATCGACCAATTGGTCCACGTATTTATTTTCCTAAATAGCCTTTCCCTTTTGGTTAGTTATCTCGAAGTGATCAGTTTCGAGTGGAATTCATTAATAGTGTATCCATGACATATCCATTCTATATTCAAGTCCCAAACAGGGGTCGAAATTCAGAATGTTACAAAACTCAGATTGAATTCACATAATAAAATTGCGTGACCGTTGAGGGAACCTTTTCTTGATTAATGTGATGACAAAAAGGAGTGCGCTTTAACTGATTGACATATTGCTTCTTAGTACTCAGCAACTTGTAATATTTGATCTACAAAGAAATGTCAAACACTACATTTTGACTAAAATAATGCAGCCCGCTTTGAGAAATAATTGTATGACAAAAATCACTTCATTCTTGAGGGGGGTTACATATATCAACTTTTTTAAGGAATGGTAAAAATGCTAAAGCTATGCATGTGCCTGAATAGATAGGAAGAATCGTTAGGCAATCACAAGTCTTTGCTTTTCATTCGAGGGATGTAAGAGGAAGGAGGCCAGAGGTGGTGAGGGTACTTTCCAGAATTAGTTCTACAAGAATCCACCTCTTATTCTAGTCACTGATAGCGGCTTATTAGTTATTATCAGGGCAATTGCACTCTAAGGCATTCAGACATGACTTCAAATATAATCAATTATAAAGCACGCGATTTTCTCTAGAATGCTATACTTGCCCTCAAAATTAACAAACGCATGGCCATCAGTTGAACCATCAGATCCACTTTGCTTGCTCAATTTAATGGATTTCCTAACAAAATGCCAAAATAAAGTGGCACAGGTCCGAGAATGTCACCATCAATAAATGGCCTAAATGCCAACAACAGATCGGACCAGATCTACAAGTTCAGGCATGAGGTCTGAGCAAACTTACTTGATCATCCTAAGCACTCGGCGATCGTCTGTTGGAGGCCTATAGCTTTCGACTCCGATGAGGTTCAGGAAGGTTTCAATCACATGATTTTGATGTAAATCAATGCATAAAAATAGTAAGGCTAGGCTTAGAAGTAGTTCTAGAGGTTGATCGAAGGTCGAAATGCATGAGCAATTCTTCAACTGTGAGATTGAAATTAAGCACATATTTGGACTGAAAAACAGAGCACAATCAAACGATGAGGAGCCGACCTGAGTTCCTCGGAGCGGCGACGACGGCGACGCGGCAGTGGTTTCGCTCAATCCTGATCCCTCTCTCTTTCACTCTTGCTCTCGGTCGAAATCTTTTTCTACTAGAACTCCAATTGAACTCCCCTCGTGCTCATGGAGCTCCCCTAACAGACTTCCCTGCCCCTCAAAATTCTAGTGGATGAATCGCTATTATCGAACTGTCTAGCGTGTGCTCCAGGCGTGTCAAAATCTCTGCAGCCATTGCAATATAATGAAAACCTACCAAGCCCTCACAACAAAACCTCCTCGAGATTCACCTCAAATAAACACCTTTTAGGGAGACCAAAGAAGACAAACAAAAAAATCTAACACGAGAGAGATAGAGCGCGAGCGATGGCAGCGAAAGGAAGGAGCTCGGGAACGGAACGCACCTGAAAAACACGCAAAACCCGGAGTGCAAAATGGAGGTACCGAGCTAATGAGGCTAGGCAAAACACGAGAGAGATAGCGCGCGAGCGAGCGAAAGTGCAGAGAAATGAGCAAGAGCGGAAGTGCAGATCAAGAAATGGGAACATACAGATCACGCAAAAGGGAAAGTGATTTAGGCGCAAAAGGGAAAGTGATTTAGCGAAGACCAATAGCGACGATCACTGGTCATCGTTGAATTGGCGACGACCACCAGTTGGTCGTCGCCAATTTCAACGATGACCAGTTGATCGTCGCTATTGGTCTTCGCTAAATCACTTTCCCTTTTGCGCTAAATCACTTTCCCTTTTGCGTGATCTGTATGTTCCCATTTCTTGATCTGCACTTCCGCTCTTGCTCATTTCTCTGCACTTTCGCTCGCTCGCGCGCTATCTCTCTCGTGTTTTGCCTAGCCTCATTAGCTCGGTACCTCCATTTTGCACTCCGGGTTTTGCGTGTTTTTCAGTGCGTTCCGTTCCCGAGCTCCTTCCTTTCGCTGCCATCGCTCGCGCTCTATCTCTCTCGTGTTAGATTTTTTTGTTTGTCTTCTTTGGTCTCCCTAAAAGGTGTTTATTTGAGGTGAATCTCGAGGAGGTTTTGTTGTGAGGGCTTGGTAGGTTTTCATTATATTGCAATGGCTGGCAGAGATTTTGACACGCCTGGAGCACACGCTAGACAGTTCGATAATAGCGATTCATCCACTAGAATTTTGAGGGGCAGGGAAGTCTGTTAGGGGAGCTCCATGAGCACGAGGGGAGTTCAATTGGAGTTCTAGTAGAAAAAGATTTCGACCGAGAGCAAGAGTGAAAGAGAGAGGGATCAGGATTGAGCGAAACCACTGCCGCGTCGCCGTCGTCGCCGCTCCGAGGAACTCAGGTCGGCTCCTCATCGTTTGATTGTGCTCTGTTTTTCAGTCCAAATATGTGCTTAATTTCAATCTCACAGTTGAAGAATTGCTCATGCATTTTCGACCTTCGATCAACCTCTAGAACTACTTCTAAGCCTAGCCTTACTATTTTTATGCATTGATTTACATCAAAATCATGTGATTGAAACCTTCCTGAACCTCATCGGAGTCGAAAGCTATAGGCCTCCAACAGACGATCGCCGAGTGCTTAGGATGATCAAGTAAGTTTGCTCAGACCTCATGCCTGAACTTGTAGATCTGGTCCGATCTGTTGTTGGCATTTAGGCCATTTATTGATGGTGACATTCTCGGACCTGTGCACTTTATTTTTGCATTTTGTTAGGAAATCCATTAAATTGAGCAAGCAAAGTGGATCTGATGGTTCAACTGATGGCCATGCGTTTGTTAATTTTGAGGGCAAGTATAGCATTCTAGAGAAAATCGCGTGCTTTATAATTGATTATATTTGAAGTCATGTCTGAATGCCTTAGAGTGCAATTGCCCTGATAATAACTAATAAGCCGCTATCAGTGACTAGAATAAGAGGTGGATTCTTGTAGAACTAATTCTGGAAAGTACCCTCACCACCTCTGGCCTCCTTCCTCTTACATCCCTCGAATGAAAAGCAAGACTTGTGATTGCCTAACGATTCTTCCTATCTATTCAGGCACCATGCATAGCTTTAGCATTTTTACCATTCCTTAAAAAAGGTTGATATATGTAACCCCCCTCAAGAATGAAGTGATTTTTGTCATACAATTATTTCTCAAAGCGGGCTGCATTATTTTAGTCAAAATGTAGTGTTTGACATTTCTTTGTAGATCAAATATTACAAGTTGCTGAGTACTAAGAAGCAATATGTCAATCAGTTAAAGCGCACTCCTTTTTTGTCATCACATTAATCAAGAAAAGGTTCCCTCAACGGTCACGCAATTTTATTATGTGAATTCAATCTGAGTTTTGTAACATTCTGAATTTCGACCCCTGTTTGGGACTTGAATATAGAATGGATATGTCATGGATACACTATTAATGAATTCCACTCGAAACTGATCACTTCGAGATAACTAACCAAAAGGGAAAGGCTATTTAGGAAAATAAATACGTGGACCAATTGGTCGATACGCGTAACTCCTAACAGCCACCCGTTAGTTTAAGAATTTCATTATAGTTGATATCTTATGAATTTGGTCACGAATTGAGTCCCAAATATGACAATCGATTTTCGGGAGCGTTGCAATTGCTAAAATTGGATAATGACGAGAAAGGCTCGAAAATTGATAGTTTGGACTCGGAGTGCCAAGAAGAAAGGCAAAAATTAGAAATTTCTATCGAGTCCTGTTGACACCTGATTTTTAATCACCTTTTCCTTTTAAAAATTTAGTAGAAAATCCATAAAAATTCATAAAATAAAAAAATCAACTTTGGTAACCTTGGCCAAGTCTCAGGAACCAATTTTGATCAAAAAATAAATTTTCATGTTTTTAGTATTTTTTAGCACTTTTATTTTTCGAAAATTCATAAAAAATCAAGAAAAAATGAGAAAATTACAAATCAAATTTGAAAGCCTTAGCCAAGCCTAGGAAACCATTTTGAACGAAAAATATTTTTTCATATTTTTCATATTTTTTAATATTTTTCAAAAAAATACAAAAATACTTGAAAATTCTGGAAAAATAACATTTGAGGCAAAAAAAATACACAAAAATAGTCAATATTTTTCTTTAAATCTATTTTCATATTGGCCATCGCAAATTCATAAAAATCCAATTCGGGTCACGTGTTCCTGCACGAGCATAATCTCAAATCGGGCCTAAAAAATTCAATTTGAGTCAATTTATTTTTACTTTTCACTTTTTATGAGTTGTGACATTGTCTTCTAATATTTTAAATTTTCATCTTGACCCAATTTTATTCGAATTGACTCAATCTTGTAAAAGGGCCTTAGTTGAATTTTGGATTTTAGCCCCTAAGTTAATAAAAAAAATGAAATTAAACTTTTTTCTAGGGGTACCCATGAGGTAAAATTCGACCAAAGCATAGGGGAGGTGTGCTGAAAATTGTGTGAAAATTTGGACTTAAAGAATATTTCTTTAGGGACTGAATTGCAAATACTTAAAATCTCGGGGACTAGAGTACAAATACTTGGTACTTGAGGATTATTTCGTAAATAATAAAAGAAGAGTTGGTGGAGAAATTAGAATAAAGAAGGGAAGATGGAGAAGAGGAGATGGAGAATGAAAGATGGATAAGAGAAGATGGATAAGAGGAGATGGATAAGGGAAGATGGAGAAGAGGAGATAAAGAAAATAAGATGATAATAGAGAA
The DNA here is from genome assembly GCA_019149425.1 of Psidium friedrichsthalianum. NCBI lineage: Eukaryota > Viridiplantae > Streptophyta > Magnoliopsida > Myrtales > Myrtaceae > Psidium > Psidium friedrichsthalianum. The sequence goes on along the minus strand of JAGVVM010021221.1, from coordinate 36,497 downwards.
GGGAAGATGAGATGAAGAAGAGTTAGTGGAAAAATTAGAATGGGAGATAGATGAATAGGCTATAAAAGGAGGAAGAAGTGAGCTTGGGAAGAGGGATTTTTGGAGAGAAAATTTTGGATGCTTGAGAGAGTTTTGGGAGATTGAAGAAAAATTTGAGAGAAAGAAAATACCAAAAAGAGAGAGAGAATTTTGAAGATGATGGGAGTTTAAAACTAGGGAGTTATCATCACAATTCCTTCATCTATCAACATAAATCAAGACTTCATCCCCGTCGTTCGAGCCGTAATCTTAATCCACAAGGTGATACGAGGTCCGAATTCGGCCATCAAATCCGTCAATCAAGTCACGATCCTAGCCATTAAATCTTCAAGAATTTCGTTACCTAAATGGATTAATTTAAATCTCGATTATGTCATGTCATACTCATATGTCTCCATATCCACATGTTGCATTCGTATATAATTTTCTGCAATTTAATTCTTGCACCATCAAACCCCAGAATGGGAAGGCCGACCCACCCACTGGTGGTCCTTTATTCTGCAATTTAAATTCTTGTAATCTAAATTCTGTACTATTAAATCCCAAGGGAAGAGCCAAGTCAATGCTAGGCCGCCCATTGGAGGTTTTACTTACTGCAATTAAATCCTGCAATCCAAATTCTGCACCATTAAATCCCAAAGGGAAGAGCCAAGCCAATGCTAGGCCGCCCATTGAAGGTTTTAGTTACCGCAATTTAAATTCCTGCAATCTAAATTCTGCACCATTAAATCCCAAAGGGAAGAGCCAAGCCAATGTTAGGCCGCCCATTGGAGGTTTTTACTTACCGCAATTTAAATTCTTGCAATCTAAATTCTGTACCATTAAATCCCAAAGGGAAGAGCCAAGCCAATGCTAGGCCGCCCATTGGAGGTTTTACTTACTGCAATTTAAATTCTGCAATCTAAATTCTGCACCATTAAATCCCAAGGGAAGAGCCAAGCCATGCTAGGCCGCCCATTGGAGGTTTTACTTACCGTCATTTAAATTTCTGTAATTTAATTTCTGAATCATTAGATCCCAAAATGAGTAGGTAGCAGCACTGCACAGAAGTCGTTAACTCACTCCCTCTTTCGGCTTCAGGGAATATCTAACATTTTGAAAATACCAAAAAATGTCACTCCCATGCATTCCATTTAAAAAGTGAAACACAAAAAATATATATATAACACTCCACTAGAACCTTAGGAATAAACCAAGCTTGAGTTGCCAAATTAAGATATCCATGAAATTAAGGTACCGAAAGGGCATTAGTTTTAATTAACTAGTGTAACCAAGTCCCCGAACTCATAATCTCTGGTTCGTAGAAGTAATTTAGTCCTCCCGCTAATTTACTTAGGTATCTAATCAACCTACCAAAATGATTAGTGGCGACTCCAAATTTTAAAACTATTTGAACAAAAACCAAAGTTGCAATTCGGTAGGACTTGGAGGGTCGTATTAGATTAATCCATCTAGTTAGCTTAATAATCCGTTCACCCGAATTCAAAATATATATATATATTTTTCGGTCGCGACAAGTCCTCGATTTGTTCTGGATTCAGTGGCTAGGGCATGAGATGATTTTTGACGAAGTCAGAAAAATTTTCCGATATCATCTCGAGGTATTTCCCCTTCGCGATTGAGCGAAAACGGTACCGAATGAGCTCTAATTAGTCTCCTTTGGTACAAACTTCTAGAAATATCTTGTCAATCATTTTTTGACCATTTGAATCATCTTTGACCGACAATATTGAGATTCAAACTTTATCAGTCCAAATTTCACTGACAGTCCAAAAATTGATCAATTCGTTCAGCTTAACATCGCTTTCAGTGAATAGTCTTGAGGATAATAACCCTTGAAGATATTTATGACTTTTTTTTCCTTACTTTTCACCCACTTTTGACCGGTTATCTTCTTCCTCAGCTCCTCCACGTTCAGATCTTCCTTCTCCTTCTCCCCTGTTTCGCGTCTAATTTCCGTTAGCCTTGTTCAAGTAGCCGCCGACAGAAATCCAACAGTTGGATTGTGGCGATTTTCGGGTATGTTGTAGCTCTATGTCTTATGGTTCTAACCCAACTTGAATCGCCCCGATCGGAGGTCGTTTGCCCCTCCAATTCTATTTTCTTCTATCAGATGTCGAAACTGTTTTTTGCACCCGAATTTTTGTTTTAGTTCTAATTGATCTATGTCGACCTCGGCTGCCCTTAGATCTCATTTCCATGTTAAATATGTGATTTCTAGTTCGTTTTGGTGTCGGTTCAGCCCCCTCACAGCCTCTATTCTCCTTGGTTCAACCGCTCTCTTTCACGCGCCACCGTGCCTCGTTGCCAGTTTTGGTTGCTGCTGTTCACAGCCTCTGTCCAGCCCTTTTTTCTCGACTTTTCAAGCCTCGTTTAGTAAGTTGCATCCCTAATCTTGAGTAGGATGTCAGATATTACTTGGATTTAGCTCTAAGACGCGATTCGAGGTAAATCGCTTGAGGAAAATTGACTGACTTTGAGATATTTGTGTAAATCGTGGCTATTGTGACTTATGGTGCGCTGAACGCACTTGATTTGTCGCTGTTCCTGATTAGATAATGCTATCTTTGAGTGCAATTGTGGGCCCCGCGATGTTTAGACAACGAGAAATGAGAAATTAGATCAATCGGAGATAAAATGGACCCAATTGGAAGTGAGGTCGTCAATTGCGATACTTTGGAGGTTTTGAACGATACTGGTGATGAGATTCGGGGGCCGCTCTTATGAGTTTAGAAATGGTTCATGTGATATTGTGGGCCCCACCTGACGATTCAAGTGAGAAAGGGGCAGAACAGATAATCTATGATGCAATTGCGTTGCTAGCCAAAAGTGATTGGCCGAGATGCTGATATTGTTTAGGATATTTGTCTAACCTTCTTACTTGTCCGTATAAGCGTGGTGGTCACATGCGTGGTGCAGTTTCACAAAGAAGACCAGCCTCTTCCGCTTCCTCGACCTCGTCCCCGTCCCTTTCCTCTTCCCCTCTCCTTACATCAAACGCTCAAGCACAATGTACTAATGGACAACATGGACACATTGGCCCTTCCTCCGACCCTCAAGAACATATTAGGGGACGACTTAGACACATGCATACTGAATCTCCTTCAGTTTCAATTCTTTCAGTTCCATCTCCCTTAAAAGAACACTCGAATGATGAGGAAAACACAGGTGAAGAAGATACCCGATTCATGATATGTCCATATGGAGATTCGTAAGTATTTTATTTTATTGAAATTTGTAATATTTAGGGTCATCCCTTCAGTTCGATTTAAGATATGGATGTCAACTGAATTGTTTATATCGTTCTAACCTGTTTGTAAATTCACGGATGCTACGTATGTGTGAGGCAACTTAATAAGATAGTCAATAACTATTGGAATGGGGAGTGGATTAGTTACAGTAGCGCTCCAAAAGAAGTAAAGGATTTGTGGTAAAATGAGTTCAAGGTAAGTTTTTCCATTCTATTTTCTTACAAACTAAGTTCGGTGTAAGTAAAGCAATTATTTTTCTATTTATTGCAGCGAAAATTTAGGTGGGATGAAATGGAAGAGGATGAAGTTAAAAGAATTTTCAAGAAGAAAGTCGGTGATCAGATACGAAATGTGATGAAATAGAGCTAAGAGAAGTCAAGTGAAGCTAGATTTCATTATAGGTGACAGTTGGACAGAAATGAAAAAACTTGGGAAACTGAAAGAAATAAGCAAAGAAGTGAACAGAATAAGAAGAATCGAGTTTCTAGTTCTAGTGAAGAGTCTGCCACATATGCTGGGGGCTCTATCAGCATTAAAGAGCATAGAAAAAGAATGACAAGTTTGTTAAACATGCTGCAGGCTAATTTAACTAAATTACTTATTTATGTTTATATTTTATAGGCAGATGAATTGGGGATGGAACCAACATATACGGCTACATTTGAACGCACATTTAAAAAAAAAAGATAAGACATGGACTAGTGATCGAGCAAAAGCTATTAATGTATGTAAGGTTAACTAGAGTGAAAATAATAAATGTTTTTAATATTGATGGTAGTTATATATATATATATATATATATAAAGTTATTTTATTTGCATCTATATTGTTAATATAGGAAAAATATGATGAACTTTTAATAAGTACTGCTAGTGGCGGTGATGGTGGTGATGGATCTGAGCAATTGAGTGGAGGGTCTGACAATATGACATTATGAGTGGAGAATGGGAGGGATGAAAAGAGACAAAACATTTGGGATGAGGTCTCTATCAAGGATATATTCAATAAAGGTTGCTACAACTTTATCATCCAATGCTAGTGTTTCAAAAAAGACACGAATTGAAGAGCAAATGACCTAAGAATTGACCCAACTGAGAATATACTTATAAAGAATGATGAAGAAATAAAAATGATCAAACAACAATTGTCATAAAAAGATGAACAAATTAGATCTTTAGAGTCTCAAACGCAATTGATCTTGCGACACCTCAACCTTAATCCAGATCAAGTTTCTCCTATACCTCCCACTAATCAAGTAAGTGATGGGCATAATGATGAGCAAGACAATGGCAATTATCTTGATGTTAATGATGATGATGATGATTTTGTCAATCGTTTGATTGATTAAACGGTAAGAGTTTTTTATTTATGCAACAAGAATGGAACGGTTGCTTGTTGATTTGCGCAAAAAATAGATGAAGTGAGCAAGATGATTTGCTTCTTTGGTTTTGTTTGCCCTATAACATTGCTATATTTGCCTAAATAAATTATCTTTTCTCATATATTTCCTATTGCAGAATTTGTTCATGGTGTTATCTACAGCCTTTGGAGGGAAAGGTCTCTGTTTGAATAAAGTTAAATAATGTTTTACTTTTGATGTATGATAATAATCTAAGGAGACTTTCTTCTGCAAGTCAAAGGAAGTTAATATTTATGTCCATTTTTCTTGAAATTGCGATTCCTAAATATAGCATTTCCAATATGCATGATACTTGATTGAGGTTGATGCACTTAGAAATTCCAAAGAATAAATTTCTGGCTGATCTTTAAACGTTTGTTTGGACATATATATGCCTATCAGTTCTTGTGCGCTTGTAGTTTTGTGCATCCGTTGCCCGATTTGCTTTATATTTTCTTTGCTGATGTTGCTTTATTTATTTTTTATGCAGGGAAAGCAAATTGCCGTATCTCTTAATTGATTTCTCAAACTTATTGAAGATAAAAGTGTGAGGAAGCTTTTTCTGCTAATAGTGCATGAATTTGGTCCTTCTATCTGGTTTATGCTCAATTCTTGTTCCATTTTTTTTTTTGGCAGTTACATGCTAGGTGCTGTATTCTTGCAGCTCTGCAAAGTTCTTTGGCTTCATGAACATCTTATCGTACAAAAGCCTCTTGATCCTTCTCTTTTCATTCATAAATATATAGCTAGTAAGTACTTGCCATCGATGTTGATGATTTAATGTCACTATACAATGTATGGAATCATGCTTTTCAAAGCAGATATTGATTTTCAAGTGGAACTCTTAACTCTTGTTTTCTATTTGGTCAGTTTCATTATGCAAAAAAGTCTCCAAAACCTTTCACCCTCAGCTTTTGCAATTATGAAGTTTTAGACGATATTTAATTCCTGAAGTAAATCTTATGGTATGTTGTAATGAATAAGATGCGATTAGATAGCCGTAAGTCTTCTTTTGTGTTTGAATAAAGTTAACTAATGTTTTGCTTTTGTAGGTTAGTGGGTTCATTCATGGAGACTTCATTTGAGTGGACAATTTCCAAAGGATCTGATGCTGCCATTTCCTTTTCTTTTTTGATGAGCAGATATCATCAAAATGCACCGCCATCATGGATTGCCCTCACTACTGCATTTTTGTTCTTTGTGATAGGCTTATTAGCCAGGTATATTTTGTTCTGTGTGGATGTTGTGGCGACTTTTTTTTAACAGAATCCTCATTTCGTGATATTGTGGGCAATGAAATTTGCATGTTGAATAGTAACTCTTGTCACTTTGCATTTATATTTTAATAACTGGAAAGTTACTAATGATGGGGAGATTCAAATGGGAGGTCAGGAACATTTTTACTTGGAGCCACAGAGCACCGTGATATGTCGTTGCAAATGTTGTTATATATAATTTAGTGATGAAAATTACAATTTTTCCGTGGGTAACGAATTACCGACAAAAATTTTCGTGGCAAATGTCCTTGCCAAACTTTGTTGAATTCGAAACAAAGTAGCGACGAATTAAAATTTTTGTCGCTAAATTTTGTGATTCGAGTTAGTGACGAAATTATTTTTGCTGCTATTTCGTCGCAATTTTTGTGGCAAATTTCATTGCTAAACTTTCGTCGCTAATTAGCAACGAATTTTCCTACGAACAATATTCGTCGTAAATTAGTGACAACTAATTTTCATTGCAATTTAGCAATGAAAGTTAAAAAATTTCGTCGCTAAATTCCTGACCAAAGTCGGCCACGAAATTATTTTCATTGCTATTTTCGTCGCAACTTTTGTGGCAAATGCCGTTGGTAAAACTTCATCGCTAATTAGCAATAATTTTTGTCACAAATATAGTTTTCCACGAATTCATTTTTGTTGCAATTTAGCAACGAAAGTTACAAAATTCGTCGCTAAATTTTGCCCCGAGTTGGTGACGAAATTATTTTCATTGCTATTTTCGACGCAAATTTTGTGAAAAATCCTCTTGTTGGTTCGTTGCTAATTAGAGACAAATTTTGCCACAAATAAAGTTCGTCGCTAATTTGCCACGAATGTTTCATCGCAAATTAGCGATGAATTTTGCCACGAATGTTTGTCGTCGCAAATTAGCGATGAATTTTGCCACTAATATTTCTCGTCGCAAATTAGCGACGAATTTTGCCACGAATGTTTTTCATGGCAAATTGCGACGAAAGTTCAAATTTTTCGTCACTAAATTTTGCAACGCCGAATTGGCGATGAAATTTTTTTTCATTGCAAATTTTGTCGCAACTTAGTTTAGCGACGAATTTTGCCAAATTTTTCGTCACAAATCCCATTGCTAAAACCTTGTTTTTGTATAGTGGTATCTATAAAAAGAAAATTTAAGACTGAATTGACACAATTATAATAAGTTTAAGGTTTTTTTAATAACTCTTCCGAGTGCGTATGGTTTTGCAGAAAAGGTCACAATTTAGAAATACGAAAGCTTAGTGATGCTGCTTGAGCGCATAAAAAATGTTTCTCGGACGTGTTTGCCTACTTTCTCAATAAAATCTCACACGCGCTTGCCTTTCATGTTTTTGTCGGCTGCATACACTTAAAAAACTCCGATCGACGCATAATTTGAATAAAGCAAATGGCCTGTATTCTTTAAAAAGAAATAGAGAAATCATAGCCGAAGCACGATGATACGGGTCAATCTTGCCTTCATGGACCGAACCTTGCAGAGGAATTCTCATGACATTAGATTATTACTAGAAATGTCAAATGGGTGGGTCAGATCGGGTCGGGTTTGGGTCGGGTCGAATATGGTCTGACCCATATTGACCCGTCTAACCTGTTTTGCCCATATTCAATGACCCATACCCGACTTAACCCGTAACTAACCCATACCCGACCCGACCCATTTTGATCTATATTGCCAAATCATACTAATATTCTAAGAAAAATTATATAACTCATTTAACTTATTTTAAGCTTTTCATATGTATATGTTATCGGATAAATTTTTACATCAAATAAAAAAATAAAATAATAAAAAAATTATTAAATAAAATAAAAATGATATTACTAAAATACTTTCATGCAATAAAAAATCTAGTGAAATTTTTTCTATTTTTAAAATTTTTTAATTTTTTAATTTTTTTAGAATTTTTTAGTTTTTTTAAAATAAAATATTTTATTATTAAAATATTTCTTTTAAAAAAAGTATTTTTATTTTATTTTGCTTTTATTTTTCTCCGGCGGTGGCAGATGACGATGGTGACCAGCGAATGGCGGGCAACGACGGCGATTGGCGGCAACTGGCGAGCGACAACGGCGGCTGGCCACGGCAAGCGATGGCGGCGGCGGCGGACGACGGTGGCGGGCTGCGACGCGGACGGCGGCAATGGGAGGCAATGCGGACGGTGGCAGTGGCGGCAACGGCGACCCATTTTATACAAAAATACGGCATGTTCACGTTGATAAATTTCTTCGTATCTACAAAAAAAAACTAATTAATCATGACATGTTCACTAAAAAAAAACTCTGTTTGTTTCATGTAGAGTGAATAATTTAATTTTTTTATAAAAAATAATCGTTTGTATCATTTAAAAAAATTGACTAATGGAAAAATATATTCGCCATCCACAACAATTTATATTAAATAGTTTGATGGAGGATAGAAATAATTTTTATTTATTTATTTTATAAGAAATGAAAACAATTATTTTTAAAGGGGCACTTTTCAATAATTATTTCTGCAGAAATAAACGTGCCCTAAAATGTAAGTAATAAAAGCCTAAATAGACTTATATATTGGCAAATGTAAAAAGAAGTACAACTTGGTGATTAATTTAAAAAATCCTAATCTTATAATAGAGGAAATTTCGGTACCCTTCGATATGTGTAATCACTAAAGCGCTGAGACCCATCTCGTGCCCTAAGAAAACGATGATCGAAATAAATAAAATTACACTTAGGCCACGATGAAGTTATAACTTGAAATAGCTTGTTAAAAGAGCAATCTCATGTTTTTTAGAAAAATCGAGTATGAAATGACGCATCCTATATATAATATGATGAGCATCCCGTACGTCAAAATGATACTAGAGGAATTTTTTTTTTCAATTATTTTGTTAAGGTACGATGGTTATTGGTCATAATAGATTCCATTTTTTGGGTGGAAAGTCATAATAGATAATGATGGGCACCATAGCGATGAGTGAGAAAGAAATTGCCGGAAAATAAATATAATGGAGTGGGAGCCGTAATGCGCCGTGCGACTCGGGTTAGCAGGCCAAACGACGAAAATGAAAACGCCTTTTTGTTTGACCCATCCGGCCAGTTCATTGTGCGAGTTGACTTTTCGTACCCACTTTTGACTCCGTACAGTCCGTATACCAAGTCTGACTTGGGCTGGAAGTGTCAATTCCACCGATTGGTTTGGTACGAGCCTTCTTTTTCTTCCCTTTCCTTTTTTTTTTCTTTAATTTATCATAAAATTTTGTTACCATAACAATTTTTGAATAACTGTAAATTAACGGCATATTGTGAATAACAAATTTTTAAAAGTTGAAACCCCACAACAACTTTTAAGTTATTTTTTATTAGATTTTTTGTGTGACAAAAAACAGACTCTTAACCTCACAATGAATTAAGTATAGTTACATAATTCATTTCTCTTTATTATATTATTTTGTTGATATAACCAACTGGAGAGAGAGAGAGAGAGAGAGGAGAGAGAGAGAGAGTGGGTGTGTGTGTGTGTGTGTTGGTGGAGCGATCGAACGGGTGATTTGGTATTGTCATGGTGTTACCTTATATTGGTTGAATAATATACACTCGCCTCACCTTGGTCGATGGCCTAAATTTTCGAGCTAAATTTCCTACAATTGCGTTTTTCAATAATGCAACCTGAGAAGGATGCCCACGACTTTTTGAGTGAAAGGATCGGTCTAAGTGTATTTATGGGAAACATTCGGGTATAGAATCTAATGTTTCATATAGGCTTTATCTATTTCTTGAAAAATGAATGGTTTTGAATAATATTCTCTTAAAAATGTTCGATTGTATTACTCACAAAATGAATAAATGAAAAGAACATCATTGTCATGCAAATGTGTATACACGTAAATTGTTATTAATAATAAAATAATTTTCATTGCAATCAATTATTTTAAGTGATATAACAAATTATTTTTTTAAAAAAATATTTCTAAAGTTATTTATTTTCTTCGGAAAAGATTCTCAATCTAGCGTTATTTTCAAATAATGACATGTCATCTGTGCAACCTTAGGAAGTGATCTTAGGTCAACCTACACAAACTCGAACTTGCTTAAGGTGGGTGGACCGAATTAATCCGAAAAGACACACACAATGTCACACAATCAAGAGAGGGGGGGAGGAATGTGAGTTTGTATTGGTTTCGAGATGATTTACAAGTGAGGGGAGGGTCAATATTTATACAAAAAAAGGCAGTGCTTTAGCTTGCACCAGACACCTATAAGCTGTGATTTTAATCCTTATGCAGCAACCAAAGATCATCACGTATAGATATGCAAATCACAATTTTATAAAGGAGAAGAATTGACGCACCTTGTTTCGGATTTATCGTTCTTGATGCGAAATAGCGATGATCCGATGTCGCGACCTAAAATTATGGAATTCTCAGGTTGATGGATTACTAGATCAATTAAATGAATTAACTAACCTAGCCCGAGCTCTCCCAAGCTCTACCAATTCGCAACTTAGGTTCATGTTCAAATGATTTAAATTTTAGAGCCGCCACTAATCTTTTTTTGGTAGGTAGATTAGATACCTAAATAAAGCATTGGGAGAATACTTTATTTTCTGCAAACCAGAGATTTAAGTTCGGGGACTTGATTATGTTAATTTTTCAATTAACACCCTTTCGGTACCATTCTTGTGAAGATTTCTTGAATTGGCAAATTCAATTGATTTGATTTATAAAGCAAGGTGCAATGGTATTTTTGTAGGTTTTTTTTTTATTTAAATGAATGCAACATGCAAATGCAAAGCCTAACTATATGAATGTAAACATGACTACATGATGTTCAGACAAACTATGTGGCACGCATGATGACTTTGGAAAAAATCAAATTTTAATGCAAGAAGAATGTGAAGTCTGACATATATGGCACACAACATGATTCAATTAAACCACATGACATGCTATAAATGAGCATAACACGATGTCTAAAAAAAAAAAAGTTTTAATGCATAAGCATAAAAAAACATGAGTTAAAATTTAAAAGTCACGACATGCGAAGGATGCAAATCTATCTATATGACATGAATAAAAATGCATGAATGACATATAATGACATGGTAAATGTGCATGATGTGATGTTTTTTGATATTTTCGGATTAAATAAAAGGTAAAAATAAAAGATGGTCTGAGGGTCGATAACAATTAATATAAATTAAGAAATTGATCACTCAAAGTCTAATTTTATAATAAAAGCTATCTTGACATTTAATTCCATTTTAGACCATGATTTGATGTTCTTCTTTTTTATGAAAAAAGAGTCAAATAAAAGTATAATAACCTTGAGTGTCGCACACCATGTGATCCGAATTTTTCCGATGAATTCGCTTCGTACCCAAGGTTTAGGGTCGGAAGGGAATTTATTCACGTCGTACCCCGAGGGTGGGGTCGGATGGTGAATTTAATGAAATTTATCGCCCGGTCCCAAAGTTATGGGATGAGATGGATAATTTCATTTGTGCGGATGACGTCGTACTTCGAGGGTGAAGTTGGATGGTCATCCATAATGCACATATCCGAGGGACAAAGGCGCAAGGGAGCATGTACTACACTTCAAGGAATATTATAAAAATATTTGATTTAGACTATATAAAAATATGAATAAGATTTTCATCACTAAAGGGTAAGAATCACGAATTTGAAGGGGAAATGGCCTATCCACGACGGATCTTATCTTTTAAAATTAGGAAGATTATCTTTTAAGATTTTTTTTGGAAAAAAAATAATTTAGATAATTATCCAATTTTTAAAGACATATTCAACATTCCCAATTAGGATAGCAACGTATCCCATATGCTCAGATTTTCAGAAAAATTAAATTCCAATCCAAGATAAACCAGACCATCCGAGACAACCCAAATACATGCATAACTCTTCAAGATAAGGTTAGAATTCAAATTTATTTGAAATCAAGCCATGAATATATCAAGCATCCTGAGTACATCCACGAAACCGACTACATGCTCAATATCCCTACTACACGTGCCAAGTTGAAATATTCTCAAGACATGATTAAAGGTTCTGATTATCTTAAATTCAAACCCAACATCTATCAAATATACCCAGAATCCGAAGATATGCCTGATTTCTACAAAATTCACTTCATATTTCAAACATTCAGATTAAGCAATTATAATCCATCAACATTCAACAAATATTCAAGTACTTTTCAGAATATTGTGGACTGGAAAGTTACCTAATTTGAACCGACGAAACTTGATGAAGTGACTGTGTAAACCTAGAATCCTCACACCTAGGGGGTTCAACTAACGCGAGCTCGTCGTTTTCGCCGAGCCTTGATTATGAGAAGATGACCTTGTTCGCCAGCAAGACTTTGGCAACTGAAATATCCAACAAACCTCCTAGACTCAACACCTTTGAAACTGATTTGCAGCGAAACGGACCCCAAATCCACGAGAATTTAAACCACGGGATAGCAGCTACGTTGGACTTTGATTTGGGACAAAAATTGGCGAGCTATATCTTCGGGCACTGCGGTGACCGAGATGATGGAGCTGCGGCTGCTGGACAACGGCACGGAGGGTTACTGAACAGTGCTCAGCAAGGAAGGCAACGTCCACGGCAATGAGTGATGGCACACGAACAAGGTGGTGGCGGCGCATAAGGAGGAGAGTCTCGACCTCGGGGGAAACTCTCGAACTCCTTAGGCTTCTCTAAGTATGCTCTGAATTTCCTGAGTATGAATTTTCCACACCTTGCCATGTGAGCAACATGCATTATTTATAGCAAAACAACTAGGGTTTTGTTCAATCAAAGGGCTAATCTTCAGCTTATCTTTTAAAAACATCCTTATCTCTTATTTGAACACAATCAAGACCTTAAGGATTTTTTTTAAATCGAAATAATATAGACCTCCAAGTCCTGCATCTCACGTGCATATCTTGATTCAATTTCAAATGACATGGACTCGGTTTTGCTTCCGCTGTTGGTCCAAATCTCGATTAAAGATAGACTTTTCCGAATTTGAATTACCATTGAATCTAAGATTGCTTGCGGATTAGTAGTAGTGAACGGCTGGACTGGTGATGTAGCTTCACGGCATAGACGTTGGCAACTTCGTGGTTGAGTTGGATCGATGAGCTTGACCAACGGGTGTAGCTCGGTGGGGTTTGGACTCAATGAGGTGCTAATCGTGCACAATGGCTTCAAGCATTTAACACAATGATTGAGATGCCTAGTCACTTCGGACGCTACTATGTTCGCTGACTTGCCTTCTCAAATTGGTATCTTGATGTCTTTTTTTGACTTTTCAAGCTTTGAGAGTGGTGACGTTGCACGCTACTTGAAGGGCTGAGGACACCTTTCATTTACTTAAGGGCTAGCATTCCCAGTGAACTTGAGGAGAAACTGCAGCAAAAAATGTTTAGAGGGATTAGTATTACTGGAGTTGTTGTTGCGATGTCGTGTCCTCGAGCAAGGCGTAGCCTAAAACTACAACAAAAAACATGAGAACCGCAACGAGACAACTGAATCGATGGACATGTTGCTGTGACGTTCATTGATGGTGCGGTAGCCGTGAGGGCGACGGGAGGCATTGGCTCACTAGGCGGAGGTGAAGGACGGCAAACGAATGACCGCTGGCCTCTCTCCCTTTCTCATGTGTTCCACTATATGTTCTGAGAATCAAATCTGCCGACAATGATGAGCCAAAATGAAGATGAACCTTAGCTATCAGAGGGACTCAACAAGCATTAAAATCTGTCAATAGAAAACGAAAATTAGAGAAAAAGATACTCCCTCTTCGAGATGATTTTTCCGCATGGAGCTCTCTCTGTTTTGTCAATTTGTGTCTCTTCCGTGATGTGCCTCCACTTGGTTCATGGACTCATTCGTATGGATCTCCCCCGAATTAAACTTGCTAGAAATTGTGAGAGCACCTGGGACGTCGCTTGTTTAATTGAAGCCCAATTCCTCTGCCAGTCTAAATTGATGCAAAGATAATGCATGAAACAAAAATATGCAAATTACGAGGAAATTTTTTGTGAGAATAAATTCTCATTTTTTGCAATAATATATATAAAAAGAAAAATCAAAATTTAGGTGTCAACATAAGGTAAGGAATTGACATTGTGAGAGTAAGTGATATGTGATGTAGTTTGGAAGTTATTCATGCATTGCATAGATTTGTTGCATTAAATCAGTGAAATTTTATAAATGTGCATGCATGAACATATCATATTTCCCTTACCAAAAAAAAAACATATCATATTTTGTCGGACTTGATAAATTGTTAGCTCGGTATGGGGACAAGTGATAGGGGATATCTAACAATCGTAAAACTTGGCATGGGACATGTCAAGCGGGACTCTCTTCGTAAATGTGTGGCTTAGGGATGAACCAAATGAAGACTAGCGGACCTGTACTAACTCGGTCTGATGAGGGCGAAGAGTGACGCTAGAGCAAAGAGGCCTGGATAAGGAGTAACTCTTGGTAGACTTCTAAGATGATGATAGGGATAGGAATAAACCAAGTTATATGTTTAAAAAGATGGGTATATGTGTTGTGCTAGGTCTAACTCATTTTTAAATATGCATCACTTTAAAAATTTGACTCGTTTCCAAAAAGTGCATGGCATTGTATTGTAACTTGATGAAGGAAAAAGTGAATGAAGATGCCATGGATGAGGAATGCCTTGGAATGTCCTATGGGAAATTGATGAAAGTTGGATGTTTGTGCCTCCACCGTGTGATTAAAGAGGTCTCTTATAGTGTGATTAAGGAAGCCTTAAAATGAGATGAACACAAGCTAGCCGATTAGCAATCCGACGACGTCGTGGTGGGGTGTGATTTGATGAAAAATTGTAATTAATAGAACCACAGGCATGGTATGTCGAATTGGTGTTGTGAATGGCAGAAATGAAGTATGTCCTAAGTGGTAATGGATAATCTGTCTGGTAATGTATACGGCAGTGTGTCGTCTTGAGCGACATCATGTGAATTGGCAAGTAGGAGAAGCGAATTTAGGATGTTCATAGTTGAAAGTCTAAGGTTTGCTAAGGATGGGACAAAAACTGAAATTTCGAAGATGAAATTTCTTAAAGATGGAGAATTGTGACAGCATGAATTTTTACAAATGGAATAGTATTTGTCGGGCTTGAATTATAGCAAATGAGAATTTGAGGAAAATATAATGTTTGGGCCCAGTGAATTATGAGCTTAATGATGTATTTGAGGCATGACAATTTTATTGTACCATTAGGGAAATTTTAATCGAGCGTTATTATACGTAATTGGTCCCTGATGCAAAATTTGGTTCGCGATTGAGCCGCAAAAGCAATTTTAATCTACCCACCACTTGCCCCTCCACGTGCCCCCACCTTTCCCCACCATAAAACAACCCCCTCTTTTGATCATTTTGTAGCAGGCCCTCACGCCACCATCTTCTTCTTTTCTTCTTCCTCATTTGCACTAAAGAACCGACAGCACTCTTTATCCAATCTCTCGATATTATCTCCTCTTTCACGCCGACCCCGACGTGGACCCTCTTCAAAATCTCAAGGATAAACCCTCAAGCAGGATTCTCGATCGTCTCTCCCTCTTC
The DNA here is from genome assembly GCA_019149425.1 of Psidium friedrichsthalianum. Classification (NCBI taxonomy): domain Eukaryota; kingdom Viridiplantae; phylum Streptophyta; class Magnoliopsida; order Myrtales; family Myrtaceae; genus Psidium; species Psidium friedrichsthalianum. The sequence goes on along the minus strand of JAGVVM010021221.1, from coordinate 20,953 downwards.
CTCGCTCTCAGTCTCGCTTCCAAGTAGCTTGCTCTCTCTTGGTTATCTGCACGAAGAAGGAAGGCTTGGTTTTGATGTGGCGATGGGGCGATCTTTCTATGCTTTTGGACCGCGATGAGTGGTGTCTCTAACCTATCTACTAAATTAGTTATTTTGTTGAGTGATTGGGCTCGTTGCTGTCATTCGAGTTTTAGGCATGCCAAAGGCAAGATCGGCTTGCATGTTGCCTGTTTAAATCTATTACTTGATCTAGTGTCATTTGATCTTGGTGACTGGAATATATGGTTTAATTGTCTTGAATGTCTTTGGATTTTTGTGAATTGAAGTTGGGTTTACATGGGCGTTTGGTTGTGAACCTTGGGGTTATTCATGGAACTCGTGGTTGGCAAGTCGTATTTAACTAACAATTTCATGTGTCGTGGAGTTGGCTAGCTAGCTTATGTTAGCGGATTTACTTATCGTGAATCTCATGGATGGATTGCGAGACTTGATTGACATTCGATTAGTCGTAGCTATTTGTTTCTGCATTTTCTATGGTGGTTTTATTGTGAGACCTTGGTACATTTTGCCTGTGAAATCCTGTCTAATCGAATGATGAATAGACAGTTTAGTAAGTTGGTTAGATACTCTTACTCTCGAAGCTTTGGCTAACTCTCGTTGGATTAACCTTTTTCAGGTTTAGTTAGCCAACGTGGATGGCGGAAAGGAATAGCACCCATGGATAGGTATGGTGACAATGGTGGTAGCAAATGAATGATGTTGGTAGATTGGGAGCAGATATGTTTTGTATAGCCTCCCAGTTATTGTTATTGTCTTTCAAAAGGGAAAATATATGATATAGCTTATTATATATAAAAGTAAGAAATTTCCCAAATCGTTGTACAATTATGTGTATGTGTAATATCAGGTGCCGTAGTGAATCCAAAAGGCCATACTCTTTAAGCGTGCCTGCCCTAATGCAGGCACTTATATGTTGGCCTCGCATATTTTATTATAGGCGTTCATATGTGCCCTTTGTATATTATATGTAGGGTTAATACCACGAAAAACCCCAAACTAGTGCGCATGTGACAAATTTACCCCAAACCATTTTTTTGATCACGAAAAATCCCAAACTAGTACACATGTGACAAATTTACCCCCAAACTATTTTTTTGACCATAAAAAATCCCAAACTGGTACATTTTTAACAAATTTACCCCAAACTAATTTTTTTTACCACAAAAAACCCCAAACTATTATACCTATGACAAATTTACCCTTTATTAAATTGGATCAGTATCATGAAAAATCCTAAATTGATAAACCTGTGTAAATGGAGGGTAAAATCCTAAACTGGTATACCCGTGAAGTGCCCACATGCCATCCAACTAAGTAATTTAACATTAAATTTAACGAAAATTAATGGAGGGTAAATTTGTCGCAAATATATCAGTTTGGGGTAAATTTGTCACGAGTGTACCAGTTAGGGTTTTTCGTGGTTAAAAAAATAGTTTGGGGTAAATTTGTCACATGTGTATCAGTTTGGGTTTTTTGTGGTCAAAAAAATAGTTTGGAGTAAATTTGTCACAGGTGTATCAGTTTGGGGTTTTTCGTGGTATTAACCCTTATATGTAATATGGGACGCCGAGCTGTTACACTCAGCTTTAATTCCAAAAGTTTTCTATTAAGAGAAAAGAATTTTACAAGAAAATGTGTATTGGCTATTTTTGTGAAAAAAAAAATGTCTTGCCTCCCCTGGAGCTCAAACTTTCAATATTCCATTGATCTACGTCTTTTTCGAATGTACGCATCTTGCAAAAAAGTTTAATCAATTAAGATAGTAGGTGGAGGAAAACTGCACGTATATGAGGCACGTTTTGATTGCATATATAAGGGTTGTGGGATTATAATTACCACTCTCGTCCTCGTGTAAGACCTTGCAAATGTATGTAGGTCTAAACTAGGACAATTAAAATGTTTATGACTACATTATCAAGTCATTAAAATATTTAGAACTAAATTGACATAATTAAAAATTTTAGGACTGAATGACTGTCGTATAATTTTTCAGATAATTTTTCCAATCGAAAGATTAAAGTCGGATTTTAAAACTTTATTATCTTTTTTTTTTTTATTGCTGAGTAACATGTCGGTTTTCTTCTAATAAACTAATGCCGAAGCTATGCAAATGAGTTAATTACATCCGGAAATACATCACCTCAAGATCTCCAAATTCAACAATAATTAACTAACACACGAAAGCATCAATTCTCCTAGACATTGGCACCCCTCCCAATCTATTCAATACCTTCTTGTCCTTTGACTTTGAAGGGATAATTACCAAATCAGTGTTAAACTTATTGTATAGATACCATTGAACTTTTCGATTTTTCAATATAATTCTAGATTTGTGCACGAAATTCCAACATGGTCATTCTTATCAATTGCCACTGAAAATTGCTAACGTGATAATTCACCTAGGACATCCTTTTCAGGTCAAGTTATTCACATCAATGTCTTACGTAAGACGATCGGCAATGATGGACGCCACGTCGGAAGTTGAACAACATTTTCTTATTAATTTGAATGGGATATGTGTTCAGAAAGTTCTAATCATATCGTATGACTATAAATTCAGTCATAAACTTTTCTATTTAGCCAATTTAGTTCTAAAAGCTTGCCAATGTAGTCCTTCAGAACACTTTTGATCAGAAATCTCTCGCGTAGCGGTTATGTCACATAGGATAGTTGGCATCCATGCCAATGATTTTGGGCCAAAATTGGCCGGAAGGATTACATTGGCAATCACAAAGGATTTAGGTCTAAATTGGCTAAATTGAAAGTTTCGGACTAAATGAACCGTTGGACAATGAACCTAAAACTTTTTTGGCTAATTTTCTCAAATCTACATAGGACGGAATCTCGTGAAATTATACATGCTATTCACTTATCATAAGCGCTAATATGGCGTTGCTCCCATGTGTCAACAATACTAGGAATATGAAGAAAATCGAGCAACAGAACATTATAGAATTCACATGGGAATCCAATTATTAGATCATGAACTAAAAGAAAAAGATATCCCCATATCAATAATATTATTCTTTATTGGCCGTTTCATTGTTCCTTCGCTAAGCTTTGGCGGACGAGGAAAAGGACACGTAGAGAATCGTTCTAGGTTTCCGAAGATGGTGGAAGAAATGAAACCCCATGTAGCGTGTTCTCAAAAGACATCTCTGAATTTTAGGAAGAAGTAAGCTTTTCTGATAGGGAAACGGGGAGAAACTTCAGATTTGATGGCAACTTCCAGTGGAAAAAGTTGCGGCCTCCTCTCAGTTTTTCATACTAAAATTGCGTTATAACTTCGTTTATTTCGTAAAAAAGTATATGATGTGTTTTTTTTATATAAAAAAAAGCACTTATTTATATCGATTAAAATCACTAGTTAATAAAATTAATTAGCATTCTTCAAATTATTTAATTTTCAGTAAAACAAACAATGAGTGCGTATCTTTCTTCTTCACATACATGCCCAACTTATAAGCTCGAATCGCCTCAGATTATACATGCTATTCACTTCTCATTCATTCTTCACATAAGTTTACGAGCGGTTCATAATAAGAATTGTAATTTAGGGTGATGTCCCCCCCTAAATGTTCTATTGGGGCATATTTCTCTCATTTTTTATTAGTAGATTAGAAATATGCGTTATCACCCTATAAACTTAATGAAAACTAGCACAAAAAAAGTAACCGAACCTCCTGCCATTCCCTCTCTTCCTTTCTCTGTCTCTCGCCCTCTCTAATGTATCTGCCATGAATGTCGCCTAGCCCATGATCATTGCGCCGACATCGGTCCTCAGTTCCGTGCCACCTAGTTCTGGTTATTATTTAGATCGAGCAGCTCCGAGATCATGCGGCACTAGCAACCCCAAATGGACCAAGATAGGAGGTCACTCAGATCGAGAAACTAGTGACACCGATCTACACAATCGAAGATTACATGTGCCTCATAAACGCAAATGAGGAGGGAGTGAGATAGATTTTGGTGGGATTTTAGTAAAAAAGAATAAGGAAACCCACTAATAAAAAAAAGCTAACTGAGATTAGAAACGTGTTAAAATATTAAATATCGAATCACTCTTCATCTAAGAGCTTAAACTTTTAAAATAATTAGTAATGATCTCACAAAATTTATAATGATATCAGAGCAAGAGGTCTTGAGTTTAAATATTTTCAAGTCTAATTTGTCTCCTCAATTAAATTTGTCCACACTTACTACTTTGAGAGTTAGACTATTAAATCACGTCTTCATCTAAGAGTTTGTTTCTACTTTATATGGATGTGAATTGCTACATGTATGTGGGTTTGCTCGTCCAAAGGTATAAACTTTTGGAATAATCGGTCACTTACCCTAACTTTAAATCACTTAAAAGTTGTCCTTTTTCATAATTCATCATTTGCATTGCATCTACCTCAGAAAAAGAAGATACGGTATGTGCAAGCAACAGAGGATCATCAACTTTTAATACCTCAAAACCCTTCCCAACTCACTATAATACCCCATTCAAACGTGGGCCAAGAGTTTACGTCGTTCTTAATGGGTCCAAGCCCAAGCATGTAAACCAAGAACGGTCAATCGTTCTGGGATGAGCCATGGGCGCTGCAGTCGAGGATATATATATATATATACATATATTTTATGAATTTTCTTTATTATATATTTTTTCCATTCTATTTTTTAACTAACTGGTCACTTTCCACGGCATTGTTGGTGCTTAACTGCACCATAACTCATCCCACCACGTTGTTTTGGATCAGGGAAGGCACAGATGATGGATTAGGTGAAAAGTGCAAATCATGGTTTGGGAAGTCGTTGCGGATCATGGCAAAAATAAGACCAAGAGTTTAGTCGTCCGATGACTCCCGATTGCTAGGGGACAAAGAGATACTATCTAATTCATCCTCCTTGAACGTTATTAATGAAAAGCTTTCATTTTCGAAAAAAAATAAATAAATCGTTTTCCGACTACACAAATTATCGAAATGGCTGAAATCCATTCATTAATCGTGGACAATATTTGATTTTGATTGACCAATATGACTGAAATCGCTACATTTAAATATTCTAAGGTTCACGCTTACGACTACAAAGGAAATTAAACATGAAGGCTAATCTTAGAAAATGATAGGGTGTTGTTAGTGTAATAGTTTTCGAGTGTCCGTGAGAGCACCACATATTGTGAGACACATATTCTTGAATGATTGGACTTTACAATAATTTTTATTAGGGCTTTGCTGGCATAACATTTTTGGGTGACTGTGAGAATAAAGTATGTTATGAGCCACAAATTTTTAAAAGAATTGACCTCACAATAATTTTTACTTAATTGTTATTTAATTTTTATGATTTAGTATAGATCGTTAGTCTCACAATTGCCCAAAGACGACAGCACAATAAATTCTCTTATAATTATTTATTATTTACTTTTTTTGTGGCCCAAAATAAATTGATAATCTTATAATAAATTAAAGATGGTCACATAATCATTTTTTAAAATGATATTCACGACGTAAAACCAACGAAAACACGAGGGCTGACGTAGTCCAAACCATTAAGCCCAAAGTTATCTCAACAACTTAGCTAATCCACGAGGTTGTAAACTAAAACCCTGAAGATTTGCTAGTATTATAACAACCCTAGTTTTGATCATTTGCCATGTTGTTCGGTTGATCCTCAACCATTTTTCACAATCCATCCATGAAAAGATCGGCGAACACCGATCCAGTCATCATCTCAGTATATGTCGAATCACCATCATCGTCTTCCTCTTGTAAACCTAATCATCCCACCATCAAAATCAAGCCAAGTTCATCCCCCAAAAACCCTCGAATTCCGAGGACAGGCGGCTACGATCGTCGTGCTCAGCTCCTCGCCTATGCAAGAGAAATGAGAACTGGAGGCAGGTCTCCGCCGGCAGCGCAACGGACCGAGCGAAAGGTACTCGGATATTGTTCTCGAATTAAGTAAGGGCTAATCTTCTCATCGGCCCGATCATATGATAGGTGAATTAACGTGCGTGCATGGATGACATTAGAAAGCGAAAATGTTTTGCTTTTGAATGCAGAAGAGTAGATGGTCAGCCCAAGCTGGGCCAAAGAAGCTTCAAGTATGTCTCGATCGGATTCTCCGGCGACGGAACAAGAGTCGGAGATACGAGCGCCTTGGGTCTGATGAAGAAGAAGAAGAAGAAAGATCGGCCAGTCCTGAGTGCATCAAGCAGAGAAGTAAAACGCCCTTTTACGTAAGGAATTCTAGTAGAATCTTTTCATAGTTACCCTTTGCAACGAGTTTATGTACTTCTTAATCAACTCACATTACTTTGTGGTGACAGTGTTTTTGTGCTATTTTTGATATAATACTTGAATATTAAATCACGCCTTAGTTCTGACTCTTCAAAGGCGACTCTTCCAAAGGTGGCAGCGGCATGAAGTCGTTGCCATCGTCTTGCTTGACCTTTGCTTCTCCAAATCGAGGTCGAGCGAGAAATCCCCCGAAGCTTGCTATTTGTGCAGGAACCGACCGATCAACTTCGAGGACTGATATTTCAAGCACTTCTCGCCCCTTCACCGGAAATGGAACTCATCGCCGTTACTAGCTTTGGACTCGATATTGTTCGCGTTATTGCCGGTAACGTCTTCGTCTTTCCAAAGGTTGTAGCTTGAACTCCTCCAAATCAGCTTGCCGCTTCCTCCATTCATCCAAATCTTGCCTCCGTTCATCGTCCACGGGCAAGGCAAGATTTGTAGGGGTCCAAGCTACGATTTTTGGAAAGGCGAAGATGTTACCAGCGATAACGCGAACAACACCGAGTCCAAAGCTAGTGACAGCTTACGAATTCAATTTCCGGCGAAGCAGCGAGAAGTGCTTGGAAGACCTGCCGTTGAAGCTGATCGGTCAGTTCCTGCACAAGCAGCGAGCTTCCAAGGATTTCTTGCTCGACATCAATCTAGAGATGCAAGAGCTCAAGCAAGACGACAGCGACGACTTCACGCAGCTGCCACCTACAGAAGAGTCGCCATTGAAGAGCCGGAACGAGGCGTGATTCAATATTCAAATATTCTATCAACTTTGTCTCAACAGAGAAAATTCAGTCGTATGCTCCGAAAGCTGTCGTGCGGATGGAAGTGCGCGAAAGGATTATCATGATAAAGAGGTACGCACGAGTTATGAGGGATGAATCTAACCGAAAATTCTCATGCTAAACTCTACCACTATGGCCGAGGGCTCTTTATTCGATCTTAGATCTAACGAGTTCTCGTAGGTTTAGGACTTTTTTGCGATTGCGCTCTGATTTATGTATATAAAAAAAATTCCACTGTAAAACTGGAATCGGAACCGTTCGTGCATGTTGATTGGTCATTTCTTTAATTATGTTGTTTGTTCATCCTCGTTCGTCACGGATCCATAAAATTCTCAGAGGCTCATTTCTTCAAATTCGGCAATTGATCAGCGTGCATTTTGCTGCCAACAAACATATACCGGGTCAACACAACACGATATTCTCGTCAAGGTGCAGAAGGAAGAGCAAAGTACAAATGAAACATAAAATGTCTTGGCTGAAGACGCGATTGGTCAGAAACACTAGGACAGAGTTTCTTCTGATTAACAACATTAGATATTGCTAAAGCTCCGATTAGCGGAAGGCAGTGTCCGGTCGGTCATCGATTCACGGTACGATTCATGTCTTTCCATAGGTACAGTGATTTGTCCATTTCAAGGCGCAAATACTTTCTTGCTAGTTGCAAGATAGCTGCTTTTTCTTTATAAAAAAAAAAAAATCCATTTGTAAGATAGCTAGATTTTTCCTTTCCTAATAGTAATCGCCTAGTAGCTATATATTTCTAAAGAAATGTATTATATATTTGCTAAAGAGAGATGGGAAAAATTAGCCAAAAATAAATTCATAAACCTACTATAATTGTGTCAATTATTTTTTACTAATTGAGTTCTAAATCTTTTGCATTTATGTCAATTCAGTGTATCCATACAATTTTGGCTGAAAATCGCTGACATGGCACGGCCGAGGCTAACGTAGATAATTTTTAACAATATTTCTTTTTTCTTTTTTTTACCTTCTTCCTTCCTCCAACTGGTTGCATCTCGTCTGTGACTTCCAACAAAAAATGATCAGATGAACGAAATTGGAACAATCACAATAAGTATATGATATAAGGTGTCTATACAAATCCAACGTCAAACACATCGGAATGGAAAGAATTATCTTAAACCAGTGTAGCCGTCTCCTCACAGATCGATTGGTCATCACATAAGAATTTTCGGCTACTTTTTCCAAAGCCTGCTCTCTTTTGTCCTGTGCATCCACTGCTCACAAGTTACTCCCCGAGACTTTCCAATTCGGACAAACGATGCATCATTACAGCATGGCTCATGGAAAAGATCACTATCCGACAAATAGGCGAAGAGACCCAGGGTTGTGTTTTCCTTTCCAGTAGGCCCCGTCGCCCTTCGTGTAGGACACGGTTTTTTTCTTTCCCCGCAGGCTTTTCTTGGCCCACCAGCTGGGTCAATGACGAGACGACGTGTCGATTAGATTACAGGATGTCGAGGTGCAAGAAAATACAGTGTTCCGTCTGACCACGACTCTAGGAGGAATAACAGACAGTGGAGGAATATGATGTTAAGATCAACTGCTGTTCAGCATATACTGTTCAATGCATTAATTGCTCCAATAATTGAGCCGGTGAATACATTGATCAAACAGAGACCTCTTGTCCTTGCCAACAACAACCTCTGAATCAGAGACCTTGACTTCACTCAAATTTAAATACACACGCATGTCAAGAAAAATATATGTACATTTTTCTCCCCTTTTCATTTTCTCACCACCACCACCACAACAGAAACGTCCGTCCCTCGTAATCTTCAGTTTCACCAGTGAAAAAAGAAATTGAGAGAAAAGCAAAAGGCAAAAAATTAAGTAAATGTACCCTAGGCATCCGACTAAACATATTTGCAAGGCATGAATTCCTAAACCTAATCATAAAGACCAATAGCATGCTCTCTATATAAGTCACAGGTCTACAGCTAGATCCGCAGCAAGGCTGTGAGGAGTTGACAGCTATGGATAAGCAAAGATGAATTCGGTATGGTTTTATGCAGTTGCTCGTCTACCAAGATGGTGATAAGGAGATGCTGAGCCCGATAATGTGGGAACCGGCCTCTTCACAAATGGATGATCTAAGAGCTGTGCGGCAGTGGGACGGTTGTCGGGATTAACTTGTAAACATTGTAATATAAAATCGCTAGCATCTCTGGATAAAGAATCTGGTAGTGGTGGTGGCTCACCCCTTCCGATCCGAAACAATGCTTGCATCTGATTGGGACAACAGTTAAAACAATCAGAAATAATCTTTTGCTTTCTACAGGATAAATGTAAGTTCAGCTTAAGAGAGAACAGTTTTGAGCACAAAACGGCTTCCATTTTCCACTAAAAAATGCAAAGAGAATACAGTACAAAGCAAAAGCAATATAGAGAAGGTATCGTATGATTCCACATTATCGAAAAGCTGTTATTAAAAGGAAGACCCTCATTTAGAGAAGCTGCCTCATCAGAGAGATGATTGGAAAGATTTTTCTTTTCTAGGAACAAGACGATCAGAAGAGATATTTTAGCTAGAAAGTGTTGGAGGAACATACCCATTCCAAAGGAGAATATGGGACCTGACCGGTCAGCATCTCTAAGACAGTGCACCCAAGGCTCCATATATCAGCCGGAAGCCCATAGCCATGGTTTTTGGCCTTTACAACCTGAATTAGCCAAAGTTTGCAATACAATCATTTCAATAATGTGTATCAGATGAGTAGGAAACTTCTTGATTGGATGACTCAACGTCCATAAAGAGAAACAATGATGCCATATGAAGCGTTTGACTAATTGGACGTTTAAAAGTATCTGTTAGTGGAAAATACAGCACAATCAAAGAAAGAAAGTAGCAGCAGCAGTAATAATAATAGAAGAAGAAAAAAGGAGGAGGGGAACAACAACAACAACGATTATAGCAACAAATAGATGCAGCTTGAAAATCTGCCACAAACACCAGACAATTGGATCAATATCACTTGTAAATAACACAGCCCATGATTCCTCCCCTCCTCCCCCACCAATCAGTTTTGCAAGACAAACAACTCTGCATCCAGGTTACCAGATAAGACACAGGAACTAAAATTCACAGAATGTCGAGGTCTTTTTAACAGCTCCAACACCATGATATTGCACATATAGTGCTTCAATAAGATTTTCGCTCATAGTAACCCCCTTGGTGGTCAGAAAATTGGCAAGAATGAAAATCCATTCAACCTTTACTCCTTTCTTCGGATGCAACAATTTGAGCTGCAGAGGACATCCACTTTTCACGTATTCTTGGGTGTCAAGGCATTTCCATATCTTCAAGGAATATCAGTAACTCGATAACCTGATAACCTATACCTTAATGTTTTTCAAAGAAAAATACCAGTAGATCAATGAGACTCCAAAACTGCACTAGTTTGACCTATAAGGGACTGGATAGGCTATTATATGGAATGCTGCCAAGTTGACAGCGGAGGCTGGAAAAGGAATTTCAATATATGCCCAAAGAGGAAATCGTGCCTAGACATGTCCGGCCCTTGTTCACTATCGAACTTTTCATCCAGCTCTACACCTGGTTTGTCCTATATATCTTCCAATCCACTGGAATATGATGATCATATCAATCCTAACATATGGGCCATCAACCATCATTTGCATAAAATAATCTAATCTGACACCAACTCAAACTCAAAGTTGCAGCCAAAGAAAATGATCAGAAAAAGAAAGGATGAAAGACAACCTCCGGTGCCATCCAGAATGCAGTGCCCTTGCAAGATTTGACATCATTTAATTTGGTTGCCTGAGGCGGGTGAAGAAAAAGGATTAGCTAGCAGTGTTAGCAGACTCAACATCTATAGAACCGAGTGTAATCATGAACCCAAAGAAAAAAAAAAAAGAGCACGTGAAAATTACCTTTGCTAATCCAAAATCTGCAAGTTTCACCATTCCGCTTGCATCGACCAAAATGTTTGCACATTTGATGTCCCTTGAACACAATAATGAATATGATGAGGTGCCAATAATTGTGTACAATGAGGAATGCAAATTGACAACTGCTAAAAGTGAATCAAACTCACAAATGATTGAACAACTATAAAAGCAAGAGAGAAGAGAGTTAAGCAACGAAATAATATAACTCAAATAAATCTATGAAAGCAGAAGACAAAGTTTAAGGGAAAAATGTAGTACTGCCATACAAAAGTATACAATTTCCCAGGTATTTGGCACTGTAAACCAAACAACTTCACAATGGTTTGTGTATCATTTCAGAGTCAAGAAATTCTAGATGATGCTGCTTAAGTCAGCAAAAAGAGTCATTACTATTGAGACAGTACTTCACTCCATCAAATTAGCAAAAAGCACTAGATCAATCCAAAAGTTGAAAGAGAAGTCACATAAGTGCATGAACCGATAGGGAATAACTAAGCAGAAGTATGTTTTGCTGCACCAATACCACTAAATATTTTTCCAAACAAAGGAAGTTATATTGCAATAACAATAAAGGCAGCAATGGTGCAATAACAATATATGGTAAAAGACAATCTAGAGAAACCTATGAAGATCGAAGTAAGTTTCAAAAGGAAAATCAGTGTTCTAGGACCTCTCGCCTAAAGAGACAGCCGATGATAGCTACATACGCAATACACAACACGGAAACACTATAGAAAATAAAAAAGTTACTCTTGGAGCAGGAAACCCCATGTTTGCACAAAGCATGTAGAGGTCATAGGGATACTGCTAGAACAAATAGGCAGCAGTAGCACATTGGTCATGCAGACATAATATTCCAACAAGGCCTGCTAAGAGCACCCAAAATCAAAGATCTGGCACTAATAACGCTACAGTAATTAGAGTATAGGAACATGAAAAGTGCTTATAGAGATTGTATAATAACACTACAGGAATTAGGGTACATACGCATGTCTCACCTGTGGACCACATCGCGATCATGAAGATACTTTAGACCACTTAAGATCTGTCTCGTGTATGAAGAAACTTGAGAATCTTTTAGGTTATATGTCTGATAGAGATTTGCGAGGGAACCTTTCGTCATGAGCTCGAGAAAAATATAGAGATTGGAATCATCCTGTGTATTTGTTGATTGGTAAGAATGTGGAGAGTCACTTGCTAAAAGGCACATCATCAGCATAATGAGAAAGAAATTTGTACCTTTGCTGTGCCATAATACTGGACTATGTTCTCATGTTCAAACTGACTTAGAAGAGCAATCTCCTGAAAAGAAAGCACTCAATGAGATCAAGCAAATACTGGTACAGATTACAGTTGTGACATTTCCAGCCTTTCCCAACTATGTTGATGTTCTGGATATGGCATAGGAGAAGAAATAATTACCTGCTCCAAATACAAGATACTTTGCCTTCCCAAAGCTCCTTGATCAAGCAATGAAACTTCCTTTATAGCAATAAAGAATCCATCACTGCAGGGCAAAAGATAGGAAGAAGGACATTAATGAGAAGATTCTCATGTATGAATTAGAATTCAATGAGTCCAAAGAGGACCAAGAAAAACAAGTAATTTCCAGTATAATGAACTCTCTAAGTAAACGGGAATAACAAAATGCTGCAGAAGTGGGAACAGCAGGAACAATAATGGCAAGTAAAGTATATGACTTTCAATGACGCCAGGATAAAGATTCACAAGTTAAGGCTTTCTTAGTTTAGGAGTCCTAAATATAAGCAGAAGTCATACACTCGCGAAATCAGTCAAATACATCCTCTTTCATCAATTTGCCAATTCGTAAAACTTAAAGGACCAAAGTCCACCTATCGCTGCAGCACATCAACCTAACTGTGTGCATTTCTCTGCCACAATCAGAGCTAACAACATTTAGATCCATATACTCGTTTTGCTTGCTAATAGCAACTCATCATCACAAAAGAAACCAAAAAAAAAAAGGGTCGATAGTAATCCACGATGGAACCAATGGTTCAACTAATGCCTTTTGCAAACCGAATGTCCCCGAGTGATGATCTTAGTCTAGGTTTTTGGCCAAATTATTGAAGTGGTGAGACAGCCGAGCCATGTCCTTCACTTAATATCCAAGCAACTCCTAATTTCCACCAGCTGACGTGAATTATACAGGAAATGTGGACCACAACCTTAGAGCTGCATTAAGTAATGACCTATCAAATGTTTCAGGAATTATGCTGAAAAACTAAATGATTAGCGTGAGGCCTGAAGAGAATTTTGCACTTACTCAGCTATTCCTTCGTAGACTGATCCAAATGACCCACGACCCAGAAGCTGACCCTTATCCCAATTTTCGATTATTCGTCGGTATCTCTCACTCGGTGAAATAATTACCGGTGTAGTTGTAGTAGTACTTGAGGAGTCTCATCAATTGAAGTCGAAAATGAGCAAGATGTCGATAGCACGGCAGTCTCCCTAACCTTACTCCTTTTCCTCTTCCTCCTCAACCTCGGCCCTAATTGCTTCATTTACTACTTGTTTTCGCTCTCCTGCATCTTCGTCTTCTTCATCCTCCGTCTAAGAGCGACGCTAGAAGCTCGTTCTTCAACAACAGGGGCAAAATCCTCAGTAAGTCCCACGTCGAGCAAGCATCATCAATTATTGGAACTCGAATAGAGGGTGGAGGCTTAAGCATAGGCGGCCTAACACCCTTTATACCACAACATTCTCCGGCCCAACGGAAATTCCACCCGACCCAACAAACTTGTCCTGACTGGACTGGATTGCATCTGCCCTAAGTCTCTCACGAAGGATGTCCCCTGATCCTCAGCCATTTCATCGCGCTGCTTCGACTTAGCCGAATCAATCCAAGTCAACTCAGTCAAAAACCTATCTGGCAACTCAGTTTCAACCGCAACCTTCTCTGGGACTTCTCCTTTGGGACTCTCCGTCCAGTTCAACCTCGACCGAGGCAGAAGATCAGAGGACGACCTGATCTTCCTCGCCTCCCATGCCGCCGTCGGGATAGCGAAGTCCTCAATCCCCGACAGCCCCAAGTTCTTGCATATCAGATCGATCTCGCCCTCGCCTCCCTCGACCCTGAAGCTCGTCTTCTCAAACAAGTCGAGCGATCGCATGTGGAGCGAAGCCGAAGCCGAGGACGACGAGTCGTCGGGCGAGTACGACGACGAGGACGCGTCGTAGTCGTAGTGCTTTGCCGCGTTGCGACGCTCGAGCCGCGGCCTCGACGAGCCTCGATTCGTCCCGGACTCCATCGGTTTCGCTCTAGAGAAGAAGAATCGAGGCATGTGGCAACCACATAGGCTTAGGGTTTAGAGCGAAGAATGGGAAAAACTCGGAGAACCCGCCGACAAAGGCAACGCAACACAGAAGAAAAAGAGAAACGAAAAGCCGAAAAAAAAAACCTCCTCGGTGGTTGTTCGGATTTCCGCTGTTGAAGAGAGTCGGAGAGACGGGCTCGTGCGGAACTCGCCGGTCTCTTCCCGGAAAATATCGCAGAGAAAAAATGAGGAGAAAAAGATTTTTCTGCACAGAGAGAGAGAGAGAGAGAGACAGAGAGAGAGAGAGCTGACCAACGAGAGAGAGTGCAAAGACTGAAGAAAGAAGAAGACGAAGAGAGAGAAAGAGTACGGGTAAAAGCCGCCGATGGAGATTGGAAAAGGGGGACGGACGCGTTTGCCTCGTGGTGGGATCCGAGGAGAGGGTTGTGCCCCTCTTGTGAGTTGTCCGACGGCTGGCCGCAATGTCTGGCGCTGTAATGCACGCGCTCTCTCGGCGCGTCGGGTGCCCTCCTCCTCGTTCCGTATGGTCTTTTCTGATCTAAATAATCCCCAATCAACAAAAAAAAATATATACATTGTTCAGACCAATTGACATTTGAGGATGGCTCTTTTCGTACGGGACAAGATTTACCAACCAGGCCTGTCGGTTCGAATATTTTCGGTTATTAAACTCTTACGCAATTATTGCCGAAAATAACAAAAACACGCACGCGCAAAAATCCGTACGGTCTTCGAATACGCAAATGAAATGTCGAAATATTGCGTAAGAGGAAGAGGTTTTTATTTTTTGCCCAGCTCTCATTTGGCAAGAGCTAATTTACTCAATCTAGACATCACTTCACAGAGTATCCAAACTGTAGGATTCCCGAACGGGTATGAAACATCGACTTCCCTCTTAGGGCTTCTAATAGAATTTGGCGACTTTGAATTTTCCTATCGAGTTGCTGATTTAGATGACACGTGACGGTCGATAAACGTATCAATTTGAAGTTTTTATCCTTCGCTTATCACAAGTTTGCAAATTTAAGATTTTTGATGGAAATTAATGAGGAGTAAATTTGACATGAGAGTACCAATTTTTTAAAATTTTTTTTGTTAGAGGGATTTTTATGATTAAAAATTAATTTGAGGTAAATTCATCGTAAATATATCGATTTGAGATTTTCGTGATATTTTTTTTGTCAAACGGATTTTTCGTGATATTGATTTCAGGAAAAAACCCTCCACTTTTGAGGTGAAATGGATGGACAGCATAGGACGACAATCAAGCATCCTAATCGCCCAATTGCTCTTTCTTGTTCTTAGAAAAATCTTTGAAATTAAAGGCTGAAATTGTGATTTTCGTCTTTAGCAATTATTCATGACAAAACCAAGCAGTTGACAGATAATTACAAGCCGTCAATTGCATATAAGATCCTGGCCTGAACGGGTAGACAGGTCGCATGTCGGGATAAAAGAATCCAAAGTTGTGTTCCACTCCGGCGGCCTTTTCGTCTTCGTTAAACAGCTCGAACAAGAAAGTCTTCATGGCATTCCCGGCCTCATCAGCGTCCCGGTCCGGTTCAGGATGTGGTCCATCAAGTTCTCGTTGTAGGTTCTGGCATGGTTCGTGGTCGCGTGCGGCGGGTTCACGGAGCTCGGCCACCCGGTCTCCGTGATGGCGATGCTCAGGCCGGCTGCGTTAATCTTCTCCAGGCTGCGAAGACCGCATCGACCATCGAGTCGAACAAGTTGTGGTCCTGGGACCTTCGACTTGAACGGTGCGTGCTCGAGGGAGATATGCTGGGGGTCCGAGGCTCACGCGAAGTACGGATACACGTTCAGCATGAGGGGCGCCCCTTGGCACATGAGCAACGGCACGATCCTTTTCATCACTGGCGTGGAGGGGGCAGAGAATGTGCTGGTCGACCGAGGGCACGAGCTCCGAGCGCACACGTCGCTTAAAAACGGAGACACGTTGGACTCGACCCAAGCGAGGGCCTGCTCGGCTCGAAGCCAGGTTTTCGACGTCCTCGTTTCCAGTGCCGAGCGAGATGACGAAGGGTTTGCCTCTGAGCGAATCCAATACGTATTTCCTCGGTTCGAGATCCGAACGCAACTTATTTGCGAGGTTCCAGAAGGTTGACGACTGCAGCTCGAGACGGAAGGTTGTCTCCATCGAACCATAATTGATAACGATATCATAGGCACTTGACAAGTTTAAAACTTGAGTACTTATAAAGGGCACACTATGTCGAAAAAATAGCGATGTAAGGCCTCCAATAATGGATTTGAGAAGATCACTGAAATCTTTCCCTGTTCTTATGAAATTTTAAAAAATTTCAGGCATGAAGAGGCTTACTTTGACAATCCATGCAATCCGATATGGAAAATTGAAGGAAACTAATTCCTAAGAAAACGCAGTGGAAGATCAAGTCCAGAATAGTTGAAACTTGATCGAAGATACGTTACAAGATTTGGAGCGTACATTATTAGTTTTCACAAATTAAGAGTCGGCCTTGTAGATTTGAGAGCCCTTAGAGTGTCGCCCGTTCTCTGTTGTTCATTTCGTCGACAGAGAGAAAAATTGACAGTACGTTCGTTTGGAGAAATAACGATTTCTATTGAAAAGAAACGTATCTTTTCAATATAAAATTCAAAACAATAATAATTGCTCAACGGCGGTTATCTTTAGTGAACATGGGTGTGTTCCTACATGGGTGTCCACGCTAAAACCCCATGCATCCCAACAAAAATGAAATCAGATTTGGCAAGTGGGGTTACTGACATTGCGTTGAAACTGTGGGTTTCTTCTAATTTACGGTTCTTTATGAAGCGCCCATGACATTTGTCAAGAAAGTCTCATTTAATTGTGAAAGGTAAAAAAAAAAGAGAGCGGATCGGTTAGTTCATATGTGCCATCGGAGTTCGCCGACTTGCTCAATCGTATGGCTTGTGATTCGAGCCGAACTCTACCGAACTAAACGGAATTTCCTTTCTAGATAACTAGGTTACTGCACGCGCTTGTTTATGCAACGTTTTTAAGTTTGTGAACGCATGCTTTGAGTGAGTTATGGAATCAAAATGGTATAGCGGGATCTCAAAAGCCGCCATTGTTGTCGTCTCCTGTGGGAAAGGTATCGGCCGTCTAAACGTCCACCATATCGAGCATAAGACTAGCACAAAGCGGTACGGGATCAATCCATCCTCAACCCACGTTAACCAAAGAGTAGACCTAACTCTTACGAACTCTATACCGGAAAATGAGGGGTATGTAAAGTTGTACAAAAATACCTAGAATCCATCGGGATGCCATATTGAGTTATTGAGTAGCGGAGGTAGCTACCATACTGCTAAGGGTCTGAAAATAATAAGGGCGAGTCACAACTCATCAGATAAAACATTTAAGCATTACACTACGCGACCCATATGCGACTTGATCAAGAATTCGTTCGGAACAAACGGATTCAAATTGATAGGCAAGTCACGAGGCAATTAATGGCAATTATGGAGATAACCATATGAATGATCACATAATACATGTCAAGTATTTGCAGCAAATGAACATCACTTCGCATGAGATATGCCATGCATCATGAATATGCATATCATTTTAAGCCTTATTTCATTTTATATCTCTCGATTTCACCTGCCAAGACCCGCAAATTCCACCCGACATCTGCGCATGGACATACCATGACTTACACACTTGAGTATTTAACTCCTGAAACTTCTTTGATCACACAGCATTGGCTTCCTTATACAGAGCGTCCCAAACATCTGGGCTCTATTGGCACATGGCTTACGGGAAATTTTCAGTTTTTATTCCGTAGTCATGCACACATGATATTACGTGATATGCAATATGAACTGTCCACGCATAATTCAATGAGTCAACCACTACTTAGCGAGTATAGGCACACATTTTCACAAGAAAACCATCATCGTAGCAAACAATGTTTCGTTGCAACCCAAGGTAAAATATTCACTGATTTGGATTTACTTAGATGCATTGATTAAAATTATCAAATCAATCTCAAAAATCAGGAAAATCCACGGATGGTATTTTAATGCATGCTGAGCAACTTTCACTTGTAAATTTTCCTCATTGGCTATGGAAATGAGATTTTTCCTAAAATACGAAAGCCACCCATAGTAGTCATTATTGCGCATTGATCAAATTTTCACTTTCACCAAGTAGAACAATCCCAAAATCATTAAGATTTAACATGTTGTACATAAGACCCAAATCTCAACTTTCTAGATTATTATGTATAAATCACAGTAAATCGAGCAAGTCAACACAAAACAAACTCAGCGACAGAACAGAGTTGGTCAAAACATCGGATGTTTTACCGATTTGAAGAACTCCAAAAATTCCTAAATTAATATATGTTGTATATTAAGATGCGACCTTCAACTTTAATGTTTGGTTCTTAGTTAATGGAAGTTCACAGAGAAAATGTCACAAAAAATAACAAGCACGGAAAGATCTATGCAAACTCAGATATAGTACACACAAAACTGTGGACATGGAAGGCTTTTTGGTCATCAAGATGAATTGCAAAATTCTCAAATTAATATATGTTATAGATGTGATCATGAACTTTTATGTTTTAACCTCGGCCAATGGAAGCCCATATAAATCCGCACAAAAATACAAGGACCAAAGGTCAGACAGGACTCAGATTTATCATAGACCAAAATCGTGTACATGAAAGTATTTTGCCGACAAGATGAACTTAAAAAATTTCTCAAATTTTTAAATGTTGCATCATTAAATCTCGTTTAAAACTTTCGTGAAGCAAAGCGATCACATATTTATTTGATAAAAATTGTGGAAATCAAGAACATGAAAACATCACTACATGATTTTCCCACACACATATAAACCACGAAAGTACAGACTATTAGACGCCCATTCATGCTAAAAATTTCTCAAATTAATTTATGTTTTATTTTAAATTTCATGAGAAGTCTGTGAATTAATTTTAGATCCACTAAATGCACAAAAGGCGACACAAAAATTAAAAACTCAAAGGTTCAGACAATTTTCGAACTCGGGACCAGCACTTAAACAACATGCACGGCACATTCAAAGTTATTCCTAAACAAGTCAATCAAAGTAGCTCTACTAGCATCTAAGTCATCCATTTCCAACAGCACCAAGATCTCTAAGTTACACATCTAAACAAACCCTTAGTCAGTATCACCAAGATCGCAAAAGGACACTTTTGTGCATAACTGTGTACGGAGAACTTTAGTGCTAAAAGTTCAATCGGATCACTTTAGTTCAAGTTTTGAAAAAACGATTATTTTAGTGTTCCAATGGCCACCGAAATCCGACGTGCCTTATTTTATTAATATATGACGCCAACGTGACTCGCCGGAGATCACCATGGCATTTTTTTAAATTATAAATTTTTTATTTTCAAATAATTGAAAAATAAGCTATAATTAAAAAAAACTTAAAAAAAAAGCAACAGACGGCGAGGGTTGTTTGTAACCCTCGCCGCCGGCCACCCCACCATAGCCGACAACGGCCGAGAGGTGTGGGGATGGCCCGATGAGGGTGGCGAGCCTTGGCTAAGGGTCGATGACCCCTACCGGCGGCGCTAACCCGAAGGCCTGCAAGCCCTTGCCCAAATCTGGGCGAGGTGGCGGCCCTCTCCCACGTTTGGGTTAGAGCCGCCATCGGCGATCACCCCTGCCCTGGTGGCTCTTGGCCAGATGTGGACCAGGGCTGCCACCCTCGGCCAGATTTGTGTAAGGACTTGCAAGCCCTCACATGCCGTCGTCAAGCATCGCCACCCCTTGGTCGAGCTCGGCGGCCCCTGCTGGGCCATCCCCCACCCTCGCCGGCAATGATGGGCAGCGCGGCGAGGGTTACAGCAACCCTCGCCGCTTATGGCTTCTCTACTTTTTTTTTTAACATTTTTAAGCTTATTTTATTTTTATTTTTAATAAACAGTTTATTTTAAATGAATTTAAATTTTTTAGCTAATTTTTAAACTTGAATTTGATGTATTTTAATTTATTTAAAGTGCAGAAGTCCACGTGGACTTATTTATTTTTTAAAATATCATTTTATATTAAAATTTTATTTATTATTACACGTGGCATTTTGGCCGAAATAGGCACCAAAGTAATCATTTTGTCTCCGACTTGGACCACAAAGTGATTCCATTGAAACTTTAACACCAAAATAATCTCTGTACACAAATTATGGCACTAAAAGTGTCTTTCTGCCCACAAAGATGAAATAATGTAACGAATAGAAGTCTTTGCTTGCCTCAAAACTAAGATCAACTAAAAGCATTCATCTTTGGCAGCTTCCTTGACGAGATTTTGAGGGAAAAATGAAAGCGAGAGAGAGTGGAAAATGAGGGGCTTTCCGCCATGCAAGGAAGAATAGAGAGGAGAGAGAGGTTGAGTGTGGGAAAATTTACATGAAAGTTTGATTGGCTCAAAGGGTGGCAGTCATCATGTGAGGTGGGATCATCATTGGGCAAATGAAAATTATTTTGAATCAATTCATGGGGAGTGGCCGGCCATGTTCATTTGGTCTACTAAATTGCCCTTGTTCACAAAATAGTGACTTCCCCCC
>JAGVVM010021219.1:0-19161 GCA_019149425.1 Psidium friedrichsthalianum | reverse complement strand
GGGGTACCATCTTCCTCAACGTAGCGGCCTATCTCGGTCTCGACTTCCACAGGGAGTCCAAAAATTGCAGGGGATCCTGCCATCACTACGGCCTGGGATCTGAAAAGTTGGCAACCAATGCCAGTGAGTCGAGGACTCAGCAAGCTCGCCACTAATCCTAGCGTAGGATAAAGTATACTAGCAGGTTTGGTCCTAACCTGTAACTCTAAGGTCAGTCGGCACTCTCCTAAATCGGCCCTCTCGACAGTGACACAAATAGGGTACAATGAACGTGGCCCAATTTAACTTAGCAATTCGTGCATTGCCCGAGAATAAATTCCACATGCCAAAATGTACGAACGAAACATGCCATATTTGCAGACTCAATATTCGATGCTCGATGCTTAGCATCAGAATACCACTCGACCCGCGTAAAAACGCATCAAGTCCGATCCGCGTATCGTACACCTCAGGCCCGTGCCCCAACCCGCGTGTGGAACGCCTCAGGTTGACACGCTTATCCCTCCAACTTCCCCGCGTAAACACGCCTCAGGGCCGACCTCCCCTTATCATTCCTCTCAGTGACACATGTCATGGTTGCAATCATTTTTCAACCCAAACACGCCACACATAACGTAGGGTGCAAATCAGGCGTTCTCAAGAAATGTACATACACAAGCAGAGCATAACAATCCATCATTTAATCACAGCGCAACGATTAGCATAAGCAATATGCAACCCTGAATAGTATAAGTGCCTCACACATGAATTCTATGGACGGGGTCTTAGACCAATACCTTGCCCTATTTCAAGGATCTTCAGATACTTAGACTCAAATCTCGATTCGTGGTCCGCTTTCACGACTAGAACCCATGAGACTCCATCTTGAGAGTTCATTCTCACATGAGTGTTCTATTTGGATTTCCCAAATTAAGCCCATTTGTCCCGGATCAATTAAGTTGAGTCTTGAATTTAATTAAGCCTCATTAGCCCCATTTCAAGTCCAAGTGAAGTCTTGGCCCATCACCCCTCTTAAGCCCATGATTTATTATTAGAAACATGTCTCGAAATGGCCCATCAGATATTACTATTCACGCCCAAGGCCCAAGGCCCATTAACTACTCAAGCTCATTAAGCCCAAATTGATTTCCTAAGCCCACCTATTATC
Source organism: Psidium friedrichsthalianum (assembly GCA_019149425.1). Classification (NCBI taxonomy): domain Eukaryota; kingdom Viridiplantae; phylum Streptophyta; class Magnoliopsida; order Myrtales; family Myrtaceae; genus Psidium; species Psidium friedrichsthalianum. Next base: position 18,014 of record JAGVVM010021219.1, on the reverse strand, counting down.
CTAGGCCCTAAATCCTCACATCTAATTTCATTTTCACAGCCTAATGGACCTCTTAATTCTCGCCTAAAGCCCAAGCCGACAATAGTAGATCTAAGTTCGTATGCCCATTATTGATTATTTGGCCCTAAATTGAACCCTAAGCCCAACTACTATCCTTGGCCCATCTTTTGGACATCCAAGACCATTATTTCCAGCCCATTGGACCCCTTCAAATTCACGCCTAACCCAAGCTCGTGAAATTTAGCCTAAGCCCATTAAGCCCTAATTGTTCATTTTAGCCCAAAATTGGACCCCAAGCCCATCTATTACCCATAGCCCATCATTTACACGCCCAAACCACCAAACACAGCCCATTAACACCCTCAAATCACGCCCTCAAGGAGTCCCAAGCCCACGATCAGCACGCATCAACCAAAACCTCAAGAACCGTCTTAGCCGTTATACGCGTTTTAGCTATTCCTTGTTGATCTACACACGCAAGGCAAACCAGCGACCAAACCACACACATATACCTCATTCCTAGACTAAGATTAGAGGGTTTGCTTACCAAGATGTGGCTGGAACAGCGACGAGGAAGACGAGGACACCGGGAGGCCGTTTTGGGGCTCACGGTCAACGGAGGTGCTCCCAATTTGACAGGCTGAGTGGAGGCTAAACGGGGCCGTAACAAGCTAGAAAATAAGAATATCCGTGGATATAAGTAACATGGCCACGGGCCGGTTCCGACCAGGAACCGGACCGGAACCGGCTTGTGAAAATCGCCGAACCGGCCCGTACGGCCGATTCGGCGGTTCCAGTTCCTGGTTCGGAACTGCGGTTCCGAACCGGATCGGAACCGGCGGTTCCGAACCGCCAGCCCAACGGCTACTAGCCATTAGGCTTCAACGGCTATTAGCCGTTACTAGCCGTTGGGCCCAACGGCCGGGGCAACGGCTATTTTAGCCATTGCCCCTTTTTTTTTTTAAATAAATTATATATCAAATATTTTCTTATAAATACCCCCCTCCCCCCTTCATTTTATTCACAACTTCTCTCATTTTTCTTCTCTCAATTTCTCAAATTCTCTCAAATTCTCAATCTCAAATTCTCTCAAGTCGCGATACTCAATCCACTTTCATTTCTCTCGAAATTCTTCATTTCTTTTTTGTTAGAAATTCTCGAAAAATGGCAAGTGGAAGCCGTGGCGGGAGGGGTAAGAGTCCGATGGCGCCGATGGGATCGTCCAATTATCCTCAATCTCATAATCCTCAAGATTATGCATATTATGGCTTCGACGACGACGAAATTGAAATCGACAATATTCCAAATGTCAAGCAGCCCGTTCCAACACAAGGTAGCATGAATCCTCCCACCGAAGAAGCGTCAACAACGATGGAACGAGAGGGGTCATCCACTTCCTCGATATGGGAGCACTTCACGAAGGCGCACATTGAAGAAAAAAAATATCAACTTACTTGCAAACATTGTGGAAAAAATTACAAATTCGTAAGTGGTCAAGGCTATGGAACATTTCAACGGCATTTGAGGTCAAAACATCCAACGCTAGCCGGGATCAACACTTGTCAACAACAAATTTCCGAGTACGCCAAAACTAACGCTCCTCCTTTATTCCGTTATAGCGAAAATGTTTATAAAGAAGAATTAGCTAGATTTACGGCTGTAGAACATTTATCATTTAATTTTGGTGAGAAATTTGGTTTTAATAATTTTATACAAAATGCATGTACTCCACAAGCAAAACCCGTTTCTAGAAATACCCTTAAACGCCAAATTTTTAATTTGTATAAAAAAGGAAAAGAAGAATTAAAAATATTTTTTATGAATTATAATGGACGTGTGCATATAGGTAGCGATGTTTGGACCGATCCTTGGCAAATTCATTCTTATATGGGTATTACGTGTCATTGGATAGATGACGATTGGAATATTCAAAAAAGAATTATTGCATTTCGAGTTTTTGAGGATAGACATACGGCAATTAATATTTATAGATTAATTAGACAAGTTTTAGAAGAATATTGTTTGGTTGAAAAAGTTTTTTCTATTGATTTTGATAATGCCGCGGCAAATACCGCTTCTATTGAAGAGTTGGAAAAACTTTGTAAACCCACTTTTGGTGGAGAATTTTTTCATGTTAGATGTGCTTGCCATGTTTTAAACTTAAGTGTACAAGAAGGTTTACAAACTCTTAACGTTTTTCTCAACCCAATAAAAATCGCAATCCAATATTTATGGAGACATCCCCAAATTCTGAAAGATTTGTGTATATTTTGTAAACAATATGGAAAAAGGGCAAGAAGATTTTCAAGAGATGTTCCAACTCGTTGGAATTCCACGTACGAATTGCTTAATCAATCTTTTGAATATAAAGATTTATTATGTGCATTTATTTCGACTAATGTTCCTCAACTTGAGTTATTACCACAACATTGGGATATTTACCAAAAAATTTTAGATTGTTTAAAAGTTTTCAATGATGCAACTTATACTTTATCCGGTGTTTATTATCCTACGACTCATTTATTTATAATAGAGTGTGTTAATATTGCTGGTGTTTTTGAAGAATATGAAGACGATGAACAATTAGGTGCAACTATTAAGGCAATGAAATCAAAATGGCTAACTTATTATAAACATATTCCTTTTATTTATTTGGTTGCTTCTGTTTTCGATCCACGTACGAAATTAGAAGGCGTAAAAGATTTTTTGACTATGTATTATGGATGTCTTCATTTAGAAATAGAATTAGATATTAATTTATTAAAATGGATGGTTAGCAACTCAATAGTAGCATTATATAATGATTATTATATTAGATATAATGCAACTGATATTGGATCTTCTTCTCAATTTAGTCGCGTAGAAAACGAGAGCGGAGGTAAAATGAGTATAGAGTATAAAATGCTAATGAGTAGGCATAAAAGACAAAGGGGGCGCACGGATATTTCCGAATTTGATCACTATTTAAGCACTAACTTTGAGACTAACTCATTTGCAAGTGGCACAGATTTTCAAATTTTAGAGTGGTGGAAGGAGCATTCGAGTCAATATCGAATTCTCTCTATCATCGCTAGACAGGTTTTAGCAACTCCTTGTTCAACAGTTGCGGTTGAACAAGCTTTTAGCGCTGGAGGCAACATTTTGGACGATCACCGTTCAAGATTATCTCCGCAGTCTGTGGAGGCTCAAGCTTGTGTCGATGATTGGACGAAGGCTCAATATCGACAACAAGAGATGGATCGCAACGTAGAAGCCGAATTTTTCGATGATGGAGCGAGCACCATGACGGGAACCACCGCCGGAAGCGATGATTGACGATGAGGTAAGTATGGGGGGTTATCAAAGGTAAAAGAACTACATGAGCTTTGATTCTTCTATCCCCAAGAAGATATGTAGGCACTTAATGATAATTCATTAAGTCAAGCCCTTTCTCTCTCCCTTTTTTTTTTCCTCTAAGTTTGATTACAATTTTGTAAAATTTTACATGAAATTTTATTACTTAAAAATTTGATTTGATTTTGAAAATCAAAATTCCCAAAGTTTACAAAAAAAAAAACCGGGCCGGTTCAGGGTTCCAGTTCCGGTTCGGAACCGCCACGGTTCGGAACCGGAACCGGACCGGAACCGGAACCGTCCGGTTCGGAACCGTGGCCACCACTAGATATAAGTTTCCTAAGTTCCCAAGATCAGGTCATGACCACGGAATGTAAAGCACAAAACGGACCCGAGAAAACAATTTCGTCAACTGAAAGGAAAACGCACGGATGAATGCGCAAATCATATCGGATCGGAGCGAAATTAAGTTCTGTGAACTCACCTCGGATGGGGCTACGACATATCCAAAATTCAGGACGATCCAACGGTTGAGTTTTTGTGGGCGGCCGTTTGAAGTTTAGGGTCAGCTGGGAAAAATTGAATAGTGCAGGGTCACGGTTTTGCCTTGTTTCAAAGGGCTTCCAGGCCATGAAAGAGAGGGGCTAAGGGGCCAAAAAGACTTACCAAGATAGGGAGAGGACGTGGGGTGGTGGCGGCGACGAAACGGCGGCAGACGAACGGTGAAACGGGCGGCTCCGGCGAACGAACGAAGGGGGAAAAGGGAGGAAGAGAAGAAAATGAAGAAGAGGACGAAGATGATGGTGTGGTCGGCTGAATGGAGGGGAGGGGTGAGGAGAGAGAGAGATTATAATAGTTAAAATTCAAATAAAATAGAAAGTGGGATTAGGTAAAGGGATTTTTGACATGAAATGTGTACTTGACTTGTCCTCTTGATTGATGGATTGACCCACCTTGGAAATTGTGTGATTGATGGATTAATTTGACGTCGATTGATGTGACATCGATTGATGGATGTGACAACTGATGTGACTTCGCTTCGAAATGCGTACCAAATGCATCAATCGGGTCCCAAGCGCGAACGAATTTCAGACTGGAATTGGTTTCGTTCTATCGTGTTCATTCTAAAATGATTCTATTTAGTCTAATTCTAAGGACTGAGCATCTACCGGGGGCATTTCGATAATTTTCCATTCACGTCTTACTTCGCGACGTGCACCGGCTGTCTACCCTTCCGGTGGCGTTTCCGCAACTGAATCCATTTCTCCATTGTGACTACCTTAGAGATTCGATTGTCCAAAATCGGAATTCATTTCGTGGTCAAATCCATTAAATATCGACTTTGTCGAAATCTCAGACCAACGGGTGGCTGTTAGGGAAAATTTCCTAGGTAGCCTTTCCCCTTCCGTTAGTCGTCCCAGGGTAGCTAATCCTGAGTGAATATCGATTAGAGCGTACTAATGAAATACATCCATTCATTTAGAAATCCCGGTAATTGGGTCGAATTTTTAGACTGTCACATAGGATGTGTGTGAGAATGGTTTGCCTTTCATCATCCTGTCATGCCCCATTCTATGCATTCGATACATCATGTGCAGTATGCTCCAAGTCAGAATTGACAAATTAAACATGCAGAATAGTCATGCATAAATCATGGAATGTGTAAATACAATGCAAATGTGGCAATTTTTAGCATCACACGTATTTACAAAATGTGCAAATACGGAAGAAAATTCTCAAGAGTGGGAAAATTTGAATTGGCCCTGGACATGTGGATGAATCAAGCAAATTAGGAGTCTACTCCTTAAGTCAAGGAGTGGCTTGTCTCTGACTTTGCTCCTGCATAATGAAATGTATGAGTGAAGGAGCATTTGGGTTTGTTTAATGTTGACAACCGTCATGGTCGTCGGTTAAATGCCCCTGCAAGAAAGAAAGCAAAAAAGGTTATCTTTGAAACTAAATGATTTAAAGAAGACATACTCTCCTTTTCAATTCAGGGTTTGCCATCAATTTGCCCAATTTTCATCAGAATGGATCTCACTAAATGATCATAATTTTTTCTCTTGGGGTTCTCTCCTTCGACATGTAAAATGTTAGTGTAAAGATTTCCTGTCAAAAGGAAAGGAGATGTGTTAACCAGTATTTGAAGAGGATAAACTGGAAACGATACTGGTTTACCCTTCATCTCGAATGCCTTGTACGACCCTTTATTAGCTTCGCTGGGTTGAGTTTCCCTCGACTTTCGTAAAACACTTTACCATTAGGGGCAAGGTCGTGGCAAAGTATTGACTTCGGTCTCGTTCATCGAGTATTTTTTTTCTTCCTGCAAAAAGAAATGCGCAAAAAATTATTTTATTCATTTACCATATTTACAACAATCCCAAACCTTAGGGATCAAACTCGGACTGTTTTGGACCACTATCATTCCCCATGCCATCAAGCCCACGGGACCGTAAGCGTCCATGGCGGCTTCCTTTTAAGTATTAATCCTCGAGATGACGTGGTCTTGTTGCATTGTATTGGGCAATTTCACGTTACGGTACTTTTCAAGGCAATTTGCAATCTCTGTTAGGAATAGAATAAATCAATTTAAAACTCGAGACGATTATGGGTAAATTAGAATGATACAAAGTTACCCATCTTCGAGATTGCTCGGGTCTTTTTTCGCATTTTTCTTTGTTTGAAGCCGTCTATCCAGTGGTAATGTCCATGAATCGATTTGCCCCAAGTTTTGTTAAACCGGGGAATTTCGTATTTGGGTATGACTGTGTTCTCCAACTCCTATGAATGAAAAGGATTCAATTAAGAATTGGAGTAATTGAGGGTAAATCGAAACGATACAGAGTTACCCTTCGAGTTTGCGCAGATTTCTTTTCGCAATTAATGTTATCCTAAGTTTGGTGCAGTAAAGGATCTAAGCATTAAATAGGAGAAAGGAAAATTACTACTTTCCGCTCTTGACTTAATGCTAGACACCTATAAAAACAGAAAATATCTCATACAAGGGAATAAAATATATACATTCGTTTAGGATCGGTTTTGCTTCAGCTGCGGGCTCTCCAATGATCAGTCGGCTTCATTTCGAATCAGGCACGTATCAGCCATGTTGAAGGACCTGTGATCACTGACTTCGAAATACAAACTTCGTACACACATTACAGCCTTTGTGCTTCATCAACATCGAACTGGTTAATCATTGCGGTAATCTCATCACCAATGCTATCTGCTTAGTGGTGATACATCTCCTCTTCCTCAAGAGGCATCAATACTAACTCTATAGGATCGGTCTTCTTGTACATTCCTCTAACAAAACTTGATTCTGTTGGGAACTGATCTAACTTACCTCTCAAACAAGCATTTTCAATCCTCACCTGCTGCCTTTTGTCGAGGGTGAGGAGGCTATTGCAGTCGGGGTAGGTGGCAGTGTCAAAAGCTTCCTTATACCTCTTGTTCTCTGCTCGGAGTTTTTCATTTTTAGCTCCTAAAAACTCTTCATGGTGTTCATGTCTAGTCTTTACCCGAGTTCGCATATTTTGAAACTAAAACTTGATTTGTGAAGGTTCCAGCTCTAGCTCTTGGCTCAGTTGCATTCTTTATCTGTTATCTGGGATAGGGCACTCTGTGAAGAAATTTTCAAGCTTTTGAACTTAATACTCAGTGTGGTGATGGTAGCTCTTCCTTTGACCCTTGTTGTTGTTGTCCTTATCTTTGTTGAGATCTTGGACGTTGTTGGCGGAAGGGCCAACTTCCATGGTCTTAGTTTCGAACATGATCTTGAACTCTTCATCTGCCATATTTAGTAAGTGAGGATAGCTCTCAAATGTGCTGTGTTGAAACATCCTCGACTGGCTACTAATCCCTCAAGGTTTGCTACTCTTCCTTATATTTTCACTCTCTCTGAATTTTCTGAGCGACCGTGTGTGCTTTAAGACTCTCTTCTGAGCATGGATGAAGATTACCAGGAGGACACCTCTTTTAAGATTTAGGCATGGCTTCAGAAATTGTATCGCCCTCTCCAAAATTTCAGTCTTTCTCAATTTTTTATCGTATCTCTCGCTCGGTTCGTCTTTTTCCATCTTTTCATGGTAGGAGGGCCCCTATCATTATCTCTCCCGCTTATCTCAACCGTTGATTTCACCGGTGAGCTCTCCCATCTTCTGCAAATGGAGACAAACTCTCTCTTCTTTTCTGCTAAGGGTACTCCACCGTAGCTTCCGTAGAAGAGCAGAGGTTGGATAGAATGTGCAACCATTTCATCTTAATGGAACTTCAGGCTCATCCATGAATGTCCAAGTGGGATGATCTCCATTGCTCTCATCTTTGACCAAAGCCTTCCCCTCTTCCGCAACGGCAAAGAGATCCTGTAGAAGGCCATATGTCGTATTATGATTCGTTCTATTAGGAGGTTACGGATCCACTGGAGGCTTTGCCCATGGTGGCGGCAGTTTAGCTTAGTGAGTGCTAAGTGATGTATTAGTGGTGGTGCCAGCCTTGCATTTTGAAAGAATCATCCCCTTTTGATTACAAGAACACATCTTCTTTCTTCTCTCTTCGTACGATGGTCGAGCTTCAATTGCTTCACCGAATCTGTTGGACTCCACCTCGTGGCCGTAGCTTCAATAAATGTGGCCCTCGAAGTCGACTTCGTACTCATCATCTGAGAAATGCTCTGCGACATAGCCGGAAAAACCATCCCTTGTCGTCCAGAATCCCCATTCACAAAGCATTGCCTCGAAAAATCGACCGAGCCAGCTGTTGCAGACCCTGCATTGCTTGATGACCAAAGGGCCCAACCTGAACTTGGTGGTCTTTTCCTTTTTAGAAAAGCACCTCTTTGCCTCATATTCTTAGGCATCTTGCTCAGCCAGCCCCCCGAGACCTCTCCATCCTTCTTTTTTAGTGCCACACCCAATCATTCTTTCTTTTTTCCTCTTTTTTTTTCTGAGTGGATTGTCTTTTGGTGGCGTTAGATCATCATCCGTTGCTCCATTTCCTCTTTTCTTCATCTTCATCATGATGTCCTCAACCATTCCTTTGTTTTGATTATTGCCAGGCCCCATCCTTTTCTGTGGCCGTTAGAGCATAGTTTGTACCCGACCAATACGTGTGGTGGGATGGCCTGCTACTTTGTGCATTGAGTGGAGGTGATGAAAAATGGTCTCTCATCATGAGGTTAAGGAGCCCACCTCCCCTTTTTTCTTGCTGACAATGAACAATTTCTCACCATATTCTGAAACTGGGCTTTGAAGTCATCTGATTCACCTCCTTGGCCATTTGAATGTCAGGAAATTATTGATGATGCGGCGGACTTCCAATCCAAGTTGTTCATAGAGTAGATTCGAAATTTCCTTTTGCAATTGACGCTAGTAATTAACCTTCTTTTTGCAAGACCATCACATTAGCAATGGATTGACGAATAGAGAAGTCACATGCTCTTTGAACTTGGTCCCAGCAATGGAGTAGTGATCCTTTTCATCATCATTCACCACATGGAAGACAGGATGAAAATTTGGACTATTAGAGGACAATGTCACAACTTCTAAAAGTGAAAAATGAAAATAAATTGACTCAAATTGGATTTTTTAAGCTCGATTCGAGATTATGATCGTGAAGGAACACATGACCCCGAATTGGATTTTTTGAATTTATGATGGTTAACATGAAAAAGGATTTAAAATAAAAATATTGACCATTTTTGTGTATTTTTTTGGCTTCAAATGTTATTTTTCCCAAATTTTCAAGTATTTTTGTATTTTCGAAAAATATTAAAAAAATGCAAAAAATATGAAAAATTATTTTTTATTCAAAAATGGTTCCCTAGGCTTGGCTAAGGCTTTCAAAGTTGATTTTTCAATTTTCTCATTTTGTCTTGATTTTCTATGAATTTTTAAAAATAAAAATGCTGAAAAATATTGAAAATATGAAAAATCATTTTTTGGTCAGAATTGATTCCCTAGGCTTAGCCAAGGTCCCCAAATTGATTTTTTAATTTTGTAAATTTTATGAATTTTCTATTAATTTTAAAGAGAAAATGAGATTAAAATCAAGTGTCAACAGCTGGCCCTCTTTGAAAGGAAGCTTGGCAGTGGTTCATTTCAAAGACGAGATGACACCTGAATCCTAATCGACTCAACCTAAGGAAATAAAAGAGTTGTGACATTTAATCTCCAATACCTCTTTGTGTAAGTTCTAATTCAGACCTAACTTGCAAAGGCTCTTATGAAGTGAGTGAGAGGTAGAGAGGAGAGCTTACCTGACACTTACCTGCCCGTCATATGGTTGTTGCCTGATATTTATGCTCCCTGAATAGGCACCTAGAGGTTCATTCTAAGAATACTCCGGAGAGGCTGAGCTTTGACCCGTATAGTAGGTCGACTCATGGCAGAGTTCCTAATGAAAGGATTCTAGTGGCGATCTATCCTATTTGAGAATTCGTCTGCATTTTGACCCGTATGGTGAGTCGTACCGTGATGGAATTCCTAATTTAAAGGATCCTAATGATTAAAAGTGGTTGAGATTTGACCCGTACGGTAAGTTACCTTGTGGCAGAGTTCCGAATGAAAGGACTCCAGTGGCGATCTATCCTATTTAGAGGATTCGCCTGCGTTTTAACCCATATGGTGGGTCGTACCATGATAGAATCTTGATGAAAGGATTCTACTGAGCGGTTTACCTGATATCGGGTTCACCGAAGAAAATGTTTATAAGAGGGACTTTGTGCCTATTAGAAGGACTTTGAACATGGTACACCCGATGTGGGATCTATCGAAGGAGTGCCTGTAAGAAGGACTTTGTGCCTGTAGGAAGGACTTTTGAAAACAGACCATTCCGTATTGGAGTCTCCAATGGAAGGGCTCCAGAGACAGCATACCCTATTAATAGGACTCATCAATGTGATGCCTGCAACTCAGAACTTGAAAATGGACCGTTTCGCATTGGGATTTCTAATGGAAGGGCTCCAGAGACGGCATGTCTTACAAAAAGGGCTCATCTATGTGGTGCCTGTAACTCAAGACTTGGGAATGGATCATTTTGTGTTAGAAGTCACCAATGATTACCTAAATGTCTCCTTTTTAGGTAAACAGAAGAGGTATTGACTGAAAAAATGATTTTTAGGTGCCAACTTGGGATCTGGGGTGACCAGAAATCCTGCGGAAGCTCAAGTCCAAATTATCTTACCATGAAGGGTGGCATTCTGAGATCTGGAAAGACCAGAGATTCTGTAGAAGCTCATACCCAAATTATCTTACCATGAAGGGTACCATTCTACGATCTGGGGAGATTAGAAATCCTGCAGAAGCTCACATCCAATTTAACATACCATGAAGGGTGCCATTCTGGGATCTGGTGAGACCAGGAATCCTGCAAAAGCTCAAACCCAATTTAACTTATTATGAAGGGTGCCATTCTAGAATCTGGAGAGACTAGGAATCCTGCAAAAGCTCAAACCAGGATTATATTCTCCTGTTGCTTTAGGAATAAGCCAGAGAGGCAGAGATCAAAATATCTCGAACATTTCTATTTTTGCGACGAGTCATGCTTCATTGAAGAAGGTGGATACCTATATGTGCTGCAATGGATTTGAGCACCTTGACAATCGTCAGGATTCATTCTCTTGAAAGGTTCAGGCTGAAGATATACTTACTTGAGAATTTGGAAGAAATGCCTGGTGGTTTCTCGACAACTAGGCTTGTTCATTTAATAATTGTTGAATAAATTTTGAGACATTGGAAGGTAACTCGAATATCGGGAACGTGTTACCTGTCAGGTAATGTCAGAGGTAACATGTGCAAGCATTTTTATCAATGAGTTCATTGGTTCATGCAAAACTTATTCAACTAAGTTTGCAATGATTAGAAGCATTCTGTGTAATAACTAATGATGCAATCAATCAAAATGTCGATTATGCATAACTATTCTGTCAAGTTTGCATTACCAATTTATCTAAGGAGGTTATCATAGTATGAACACATCGAATATAATCTGAATGGAGGACTTCAGTTCGAAAGGGCTTTTTCTCACTCTCGAGAAAGGTTGTTTATTTTGATTGCAGGATTGAAAAGAAATCGCTCAATTTTACCATCATCGCATTTAGCAAGGATTTGAGTAATCTCGTAATTGGTACGGTCAAACCGATCTAGAGATCTTGATTAGGACCATAATGTAGGTTGGGTCTAAAGCTTACCAAAGGAGACTCATTTGAGCCAAGTTCATTGACAAAAAAGTCTTCATTATCTGCTCTTGGTTTACAAGTCAAGAACCCTGCAAAATGAGAGAGAAATAATCTTGCTCGTACCTTTTTTAGCGATGCTTAGTATCATTCAACTCTACGTTAACTCAAGCACCTTAATTAGAAAATACTTTCATGAGTTGTAACATAGGTTGGGATTAGGGACTAAGGAAGTAAAAGACTTATTTTGGCCCAGAAAATATATGAGGTGGGTTTGATATTGGTGATCATTGCATCTTCATCATCAGTCTCAACCCTCTAGAATAGTCTTCAAAGAACACCATCGTTGTATGAGAAAGGTGTCAACTTCTACTGATACCGTTGTCACTCCCAAATGGTGTAAATTTCAACTAAGTATGTTTTGCAATTTGACTCCTTCGAAGAATTTTCTTTTGCAACCAGATCCCATTAGGGATTTATAGAAGAAGATAATATGTTTTCACTGAGTTTTCAAAATGTACATGTAAAATTCAATGAACATTGATTTGAATGTGTATTAGCCTTGCTTTTAACTGGCGCTTTGCTTTTTCATGCCGAGAATAGCTTTTCTTTTCTTTTCTTTTTTTAAGAAAAGGGAATTTCTAACGATTGTGCCATTATACACATGTATATCAAATACCACACTTGAAGAGTTGACTTGGGAACTCTTTGTAGGTCCATTTCTTCAGAGTTCTTCGATTTGAGGTGATGCCATCTTCATCTTGGAATGAGCAATAATCACCAATGGGGCTTTTAAGAAACGAATATGCAGGCTCAATTGGGCAATGTAAAGGATAAAAGTGTATTGGATAGAGAAGTGAATGCTCTTCGTCGTCCTAAGGCACTTGAATTACCGTACGAGGTTGAAAGCAAAGAAACACTCGAAAATTAATGTTAGTCCGAGCAAGAAAATTTCTAACCATTTACCTCGTGCTATTTGCTGGGACTACCTCCATTTAACCCCGATGTGAGGTGGGTTATTGACAAGGGTTACAAAATGAAACCGCCACTCAAATGGGTTGTCTATGGTCACCTGTAGCGTTTGGGATAGAGAAATGATCGCTTCCTTCCTTTTGGTTATCGTACCTTTTGCGAGAAAACCCATTGCCTTAGGGAATGCGGAATTTATTTAGCACACGACTCACTGTGAATTTAAAATGTAGAACGTGTGTGGAAATGGTTTGCTTTTCTTCATCCTGTCATGCCCCATTCTACACATTCAATGTATCACACGCAATTTATGCTCCAAGTCCAAATTGGCAAATTAAACATGCAGAATAGTCATGCATAAATCAGGAAATATGTAAACATGATGCAGATGTGGAATGTGTAAGTATGGAAGAAAATTCTCAAAAATGGGAAAATTTGAATTACCCCTCGACATGTGGGCGGATCGAACAGATTGAGGAGTCTACTCCTTAAGTCGAGGAGTGGATTGTCTCCGACTTTGCCCTTGCGCAATGAAATGTATGGGTGAGGGAGTGAGTGAAGCTTTGAAGCAATTGAGCTTTTTTAATGTTGACAACCATCATAGTCATCGGTCGAATGCCCCTGCAAGAAGAAAGGCAGAAAGGTTATCCTCGAAATCAAATAAATTAAAGAAGACATACTCTCCTTTTCAATTCAAGGTTTGCCATAAATTTGCCCCCATTTTTATCAAGATGGATCTCATCAGATGATCATAATTTTGCCCATGGGTTGTCTCCTTCAACATGTTAAATGTTAGTGTAAACATTTGCAGACATGTTAGCCTGTATTTAAGAGGATAAACTGGAAATGATACTGATTTACCTTTCATCTTAAATGTTTGCTTGTGGCGCTGGTTTTTTACTTTATTGAAGACTTCACCATTAGGGTCAAGGATGGCAAAGTATTAATTTGAGTCTCGTTCGTCGAGTATTCTTGTTTCTTTCTGCAAAAGTTTTCGCTGGGTTATTTTTAACAACATTTACAACATTCCCCAACCTTGGGGATCAAACTCAAATCGTTCGGACTACTGTCATCCCCCATGCCATCTAGTCCACGAGACCATAGACGTCCATGGGGTTCTCTTTTAAGTGTTAATCTTTAAGATGACATGGTTTTGTTGCCTTGTACTGAGCAATTTCACGTCACAGTTCTTTTCAAGGTAATTTACAATCCCTGTTAAGACAAAAAAAGTAATTCAGAATTCGAGACGATCGTGGGTAAATTTTATGATAACATTACCCTTCTTTGAGATTGCTGAGCGTTTCACTCACAGTTCTTTTGGTGCATTTATCCACCAGACAAAAAAAGTAATTCAGAATTCGAGACGATCGTGGGTAAATTAGAATGATATAAATTACCCTTCTTTGAGATTCGCGTCGTCTTTTGCTTGTATTGTTCTTTGTTTGCATATCATCCAGTGGTACTATCTTAGAAATTCCCTTTTCTTAAAAAAAGAAAAGAATAGAAAAGCTATCTCGGGCATGAAAAAGCAAAGCGCCAGTTAAAAGCAAGGCTAATACACATTCAAATCAATGTTCATTGAATTTTACATGTACATTTTGAAAACTCAGTGAAAACATATTATCTTCTTCTATAAATACCTAATGGGATCTGGTTGCAAAAGAAAATTCTTTGGAAGGAGTCAAATGCAAAAACCATACTTAGTTGAAATTTACACCATTTGGGAGTGACAACGGTATCAGTAGAAGTTGACACCTTTCTCATACAACGATGGTGTCTTTTGAAGATATTCTAGAGGGTTGAAGACTGATGATGAAGATGCAATGATCACCAATATCAAACCCACCTCATATTTTCTGGGCCAAAATAAGTCTTTTACTTCCTTAGTCCCTAATCCCAACCTATGTTACAACTCATATGAAAGTATTTTCTAATTAAGGTGCTTGAGTTAACGTAGAGTTGAATGATACTAAGCATCGCTAAAAAAGGTACGAGCAGATTATTCTCTCTCATTTTGCAGGGTTCTTGACTTGTAAACCAAGAGCAGATAATGAAGACTTTTTTGTCAATGAACTTGGCTCAAATGAGTCTCCTTTGGTAAGCTTTAGACCCAACCTACATTATGGTCCTAATCAAGATCTCTAGATCGGTTTGACCGTACCAATTACGAGATTACTCAAATCCTTGCTAAATGCGATGATGGTAAAATTGAGCGATTTCTTTTCAATCCTGCAATCAAAATAAACAACCTTTCTCGAGAGTGAGAAAAAGCCCTTTCGAACTGAAGTCCTCCATTCAGATTACATTCGATATGTTCATACTATGATAACCTCCTTAGATAAATTGGTAATGCAAACTTGACAGAATAGTTATGCATAATCGACATTTTGATTGATTGCATCATTAGTTATTACACAGAATGCTTCTAATCATTGCAAACTTAGTGAATAAGTTTTGCATGAACCAATGAACTCATTGATAAAAATGCTTGCACATGTTACCTCTGACATTACCTGACAGGTAACACGTTCCCGATATCGAGTTACCTTCCAATGTCTCAAAATTTATTCAACAATTATTAAATGAACAAGCCTAGTTGTCGAGAAACCACCAGCATTTCTTCCAAATTCTCAAGTAAGTATATCTTCAGCCTGAACCTTTCAAGAGAATGAATCCTGACGATTGTCAAGGTGCTCAAATCCATTGCAGCACATATAGGTATCCACCTTCTTCAATGAAGCATGACTCGTCGCAAAAATAGAAATGTTCGAGATATTTGATCTCTGCCTCTCTGGCTTATCCTAAAGAACAGCAACAGGAGAATATAATCCTGGTTTGAGCTTTTGCAGGATTCCTAGTCTCTCCAGATTCTAGAATGGCACCCTTCATAATAAGTTAAATTGGTTTGAGCTTTTGCAGGATTCTGGTCTCACCAGATCCCAGAATGGCACCCTTCATGGTATGTAAATTGGATGTGAGCTTTGCGGGATTTCTAATCTCCCCAGATCGTAGAATGGTACCCTTCATGGTAAGATAATTTGGGTATGAGCTTCTACAGAATCTCTGGTCTTTCCAGATCTCAGAATGCCACCCTTCATGGTAAGATAATTGGACTTGAGCTTCCGCAGGACTTCTGGTCACCCCAGATCCCAAGTGGCACTAAAAATCATTTTTTCAGTCAATACCTCTTCTGTTTAACTAAAAAGGAGACATTAGGTAATCATGGTGACTTCTAACACAAAATGATCCATCCCAAGTCTTGAGTTACAGGCACACATAGATGAGCCCTTTTTGTAAGACATGCCGTCTCTGGAGCCCTTCCATTAGAAATCCCAATGCGAAACGGTCCATTTTCAAGTTCTGAGTTGCAGGCATCACATTGATGAGTCCTATTAATAGGGTATGCTGTCTCTGGAGCCCTTCCATTGGAGACTCCAATACGGAATGGTCTGTTTTCAAAAGTCCTTCCTACAGGCACAAAGTCCTTCTTACAGGCACTCCTTCGATAGATCCCACATCGGGTGTACAATGTTCAAAAGTCCTTCTAATAGGCACAAAGTCCTTCTTATAAACATTTTCTTCGGTGAACCCGATATCAGGTAAACGCTCTCTCAGTAGAATCCTTTCATCAAGATTCTATCATGGTACGACCCACCATATGGGTAAAAACGCAGGCGAATCTCTAAATAGGATAGATCGCCACTGGAGTCCTTTCATTCGGAACTCTGCCACAAGGTAACTTACCGTACGGGTCAAATCTCAAACCACTTTTAATCAATTAGGATCCTTTAAATTGGAATTCCATCACGGTACGACTCACCATACGGGTCAAAATGTAGACGAATTCTCAAATAGGATAGATCGCCACTAGAATCCTTTCATTAGGAACTCTGCCATGAGTCGACCTACTATACGGGTCAAAGCTCAGCCTCTCCGGAGTTTCTTAGAATGAACCTCTAGGTGCCTATTCAGGGAGCATAAATATCAGGCCAAAACCATATGACGGGCAGGTAAGTGTCAGGTAAGCTCTCCTCTCTACCTCTCACTCACTTCATAAGAGCCTTTGCAAGTTAGGTCTGAATTAGAACTTACACAAAGAGGTATGGAGATTAAATGTTCAAACTCTTTTATTTCCTTAGGTTGAGTCGATTAGGATTCAGGTGTCATCTCGTCTTTGAAATGAACCACTGCCAAGCTTCCTTTCAAAGAGGGCCAGCTGTTGACACTTGATTTTAATCTCATTTTCTCTTAAAATTAATAGAAAATTCATAAAATTACAAAATTAAAAAATCAAATTTGGGGACCTTGGCTAAGCCTAGAGAATCAATTCTGACTACAAAAATGATTTTTCATATTTTCAATATTTTCAGCATTTTTATTTTTAAAAATTCATAGAAAATCAAGAAAAATGAGAAAATTGAAAAATCAACCTTTGAAAGCCTTAGCCAAGCCTAGGGAACCATTTTTGAATAAAAAATAATTTTTCATATATTTTTGCATTTTTTTAATATTTTTCGAAAATACAAAAAATACTTAAAATTGGGAAAAATAACATTTGAAGCCAAAAAAATACACAAAAATGGTCAATATTTTTCTTTTAAATCCTTTTTTCATGTTAACCATCATAAATTCAAAAAAATCCAATTCGGGGTCATGTGTTCCTTCACGATCATAATCTCGAATCGAGCTTAAAAAATCCAATTTGAGTCAATTATTTTCATTTTTCACTTTTAGAAGTTGTGACATTGTCCTCTAATAGTCCAAATTTTCATCCTGTCTTCCATGTGGTGAATGATGATGAAAAAGGATCACTACTCCATGATGGGACCAAGTTCAAAGAGCATGTGACTTCTCTATTCGTCAATCCATTGCTAATGTGATGGTCTTGCAAAAAGAAGGTTAAATTACTAGCGTCAATTGCAAAAGGAAATTTCGAATCTACTCTATGAACAACTTGGATTGGAAGTCCGCCGCATCATCAATAATTTCCTGACATTCAAATGGCCAAGGAGGTGAATCAGATGACTTCAAAGCCCAGTTTCAGAATATGGTGAGAAATTGTTCATTGTCAGCAAGAAAAAAGGGAGGGGGCTCCTTAACCTCATGATGAGAGACCATTTTTCATCACCTCCACTCAATGCACAATAGTAGCAGGCCATCCCACCACACGTATTGGTCGGGTACAAACTATGCTCTAACGGCCACAGAAAAGGATGGGCCCTGGCAATAATCAAAACAAAGGAATGGTTGAGGACATCATGATGAAGATGAAGAAAAGAGGAAAATGGAGAGCAACGGATGATGATCTAACGCCACCAAAAGACAATCCACTCAGAAAAAAAAAAAGAGAAAAAAGAAAGAATGATTGGGTGTGGCACTAAAAAAGAAGGATGGAGAGGTCTCGTGGGGGGCTGGCTGAGCAAGATGACTAAGAATAGAGAGGAAAAGAGGTGCTTTTCTAAAAAGGAAAAGACCACACAAGTTCAGGTTGGGCCCTTTGGTCATCAAGCAAAATGCAACAGGGCTCTCGCCACAAGCTTGG
>JAGVVM010021218.1:0-40108 GCA_019149425.1 Psidium friedrichsthalianum | reverse complement strand
GGTCACAGTTCAGCGCTCCCGAGTAGTCTTAGGAGTGAACCTCTAGGTGCCCTATTCCGGAGCATAAATATCGGGCAACAACCATATGCCGGGCGAGGTAAGTGTCAGGTAGCTCTACCTCTCTACCTCTCACTCACTTCATAAGTAGCCTTCAAGTTAGGTCTGAATTAGAACTTACACAAAGAGTTATTGTAGATTAAATGTCCAACTCTTTTATTTCCTAGGTCGAGTCGATTAGATTCAGGTGTCTCTCGTCTTTGAATGAACCACTGCAAGCTTCCCTTTCAAAGGGAGCACTGTTGGCGCTTATTTTACTCTCATTTTCTCTTTAAAATTTCATAGAAAATTATAAAATTTACAAAATTAAGGCCAATTTTGGGTACTCTTGGCTAGCCTATGGTGTATCAATTCTGGGACCGAAAAAATGATTTTTCATATTTTCAATATTTTTCAGCATTTTATTTTTAAAAATTCATAGACAATCAAGAAAAAATGAGAAATTGAAAAATCAACTTGAAAGCCTTAGCCAAGCCTAGGAAACCATTTTTGAATAAAAAAAAATTTTTCATATTTTTTTGCATTTTTTAATATTTTCGCAAATACAAAATACTTAAAAATTTGGGAAATACATTTGAAGCCAAAAAATACACAAAAATGGTCAATATTTTCTCTTTTAATCCTTTTTCATGTTAACCATCATAAATTCCAAAAAAATCCAATTCGGTCATGTGTTCCTTCACGATCATAATCTCGAATCGGGCTTAAAAAATCCAATTTTGAGTCAATTTATTTTCATTTTTCCACTTTTAGAAGTTGTACATTGTCCTTCTATAGTCCAAATTTTCATCCTGTCTTCCATGTGGTGAATGGATGATGAAAAGGATCACTACTCCATTGCTGGGACCAAGTCCAAGAGCATGTGACTTCTCTATTCGTCAATCCATTGCTATGTGATGGTCTTGCAAAAAGAAGGTTAATTACTAGCGTCAATTGCAAAAGGAAATTTCGAATCTACTCTATGACAACTTTGGATTGGAAGTCCGCCGCATCATCAATAATTTTCCTGACATTCAAATGGCCAAGGAGGTGAATCAAAATACTTCAAAGCCCCTTTCAAATATGATGATAAATTGTTCATTTGTCAGCAAGAAAAAAGGGGAGGTGGGCTCCTTAACCTCATGATGAGAGACCATTTTTCATCACCTCCACTCAATGCACAAATTAGCAGGCCATCCCACCACACGTATTGGTCGGGTACAAACTATATGCTCTAACGGCCACAGAAAAAAAGGATAGGGCCTGGCAATAATCAAAACAAAGGAATGGTTGAGGACATCATGATGAAGATGAAGAAAAGAGGAAAATGGAGCAACGGATGATGATCTAACGCCACCAAAAGACAATCCACTCAGAAAAAAAAAAAGAGGAAAAAAAGAATATGATTGGGTGTGGCACTAAAAAGAAGGATGGAGAGTCTCGGGGGGCTGGCTGAGCAAGATGCCTAAGATATGAGGCAAAGAGGTGCTTTTCTAATAAAGGAAAAGACCACCAAGTTCAGGTTGGGCCCTTTGGTCATCAAGCAATGCAGGGTCTGCAACAGCTGGCTCGGTCGATTTTTCGAGGCAATGCTTTGTGAATGGGGATTCTGGACGACAAGGATGGTTTTTCCCTATGTCGCAGAGCATTCTTCTCAGATGATGAGTACGAAGTCGACTTCGAGGGCCACATTTATTGAAGCTCCGGCCACGAGGTGGAGTCCAACAGATTCGGTGAAGCAATTGAAGCTCGACCAGCGTACGAAGAGAGAAGAAAGAAGATGTGTTCTTGTAATCAAAAGGGGATGATTCTTTCAAAATGCAAGGCTGGCACCACCACTAATACATCACTTAGCACTCACTGAGCTAAACTGCCGCCACCATGGGCAAAGCCTCCAGTGGATCCGTAACCTCCTAATAGAACGAATCTAATAACGACATATGGCCTTCTACAGGATCTCTTTGCCGTTGCGGAAGAGGGGAAGGCTTTGGTCAAAGATGAGAGCAATGGAGATCATCCCACTTGGACATTCATGATGAGCCTGAAGTTCCATTAAGATGAAAATGGTTGCACATTCATCCAACCTCTGCTCTTCTACGGAAGCTACGGTGGAGTACCCTTAGCAGAAAAGAAGAGAGAGTTTGTCTCCATTTGCAGAAGATGGGAGAGCTCACCGGTGAAATCAACGGTTGAGATAAGCGGGAGAGATAATGATAGGGGCCCTCCTACCATGAAAAGATGGAAAAGACGAACCGAGCGAGAGATACTCTAAAAATTGAGAAAGACTGAAATTTTGGAGAGGGCGATACAATTTCTGAAGCCATGCCTAAATCTAAAAGAGGTGTCCTCCTGGTAATCTTCATCCATGCTCAGAAGAGAGTCTTAAAGCACACACGGTCGCTCAGAAAATTCAGAGAGAGTGAAAATATAAGGAAGAGTAGCAAACCTTGAGGGATTAGTAGCCAGTCGAGGATGTTTCAACACAGCACATTTGAGAGCTATCCTCACTTACTGAATATGGCAGATGAAGAGTTCAAGATCATGTTCGAACTAAGACCATGGAAGTTGGCCCTTCCGCCCCCAACAACGTCCAAGATCTTCACAAAGATAAGGACAACAACAACAAGGGTCAAAGGAAGAGCTACCATCACCACACTGAGTATTAAGTTCAAAGCTTGAAAATTTCTTCACAGAGTGCCCTATCCCAGATAACAGATAAAGAATGCAACTGAGCCAAGAGCTAGAGCTGGAACCTTCACAAATCAAGTTTTAGTTTCAAAAATATGCGAACTCGGGTAGACTAGACATGAACACCATGAAGAGTTTTTAGGAGCTAAAAATGAAAAACTCCGAGCAGAGAACAAGAGTTATAAGGAAGCTTTTGACACTGCCACCTACCCCGACTGCAATAGCCTCCTCACCCTCGACAAAAGGCAGCAGGTGAGGATTGAAAATGCTTGTTTGAGGTAAGTTAGATCATTCCCAACAGAATCAAGTTTTGTTAGAGGAATGTACAAGAAGACCGATCCTATAGAGTTAGTATTGATGCCTCTTGAGGAAGAGGAGATGTATCACCACTAAGCAGATAGCATTGGTGATGAGATTACCGCAATGATTAACATTCGATGTTGATGAAGCACAAAGGCTGTAATGTGTGTACGAAGTTTGTATTTCGAAGTCAGTGATCACAGGTCCTTCAACATGGCTGATACGTGCCTGATTCGAAATGAAGCCGCTGATCATTGGAGAGCCCGCAGCTGAAGCAAAACCGATCCTAAACGAATGTCATATTTTATTCCCTTGTATGAGATATGTTCTGTATTTATATTCGCTTTTGTCAATGTGTGCAGTTTGGCCTTGAGTGGTTCTTTCATGTATAGGCGTCTTGTCTAAATTCAGTCTTCTAGCATGATAGTCCATTTTTTCTATGTAAGTAAGTAAGTTCAATTCTGTGTGCAAGCGTTATGACTCAAGGTTCTTGACTCTCCAGGAATCGATGTGATTGGGTATTTTCTAAGTTAATAGTGGAGTTTTCGACCCTACTGGATTCGTTTGGAATTGCTTTTGGGCATGACAATGATGGTTCCTTCCCCATTCTTTGCCCATACATGTTTAGGGGGCTGGGTGCAATAAATTAGGAATATGAGGTTTTTGAACTTTCAAACATCTCGTCTCTGACTGGCGCCCACCTCTATGGGGAATGGTCTGTTTTTCTAGCTAATCTTTTGCATTCTATCCGTTTGCTGCTCGATTTATTTGTTTTGTCAGCTGCCCAAGTTGTTCCCGTGGTACGTTGTCTAAACGATGGTTCAATTTTGCACTCAATTATTTACATTCAGACCACTTATGTATATTAAAGAAAAGCAATCATCAACATTGATATTGAACACCATTATAGTCAACTCTTAAACCATAAAATTATTTAATTACATAATGAGAACTATAATAACTATTTCAAACTTAATTCAATAGAATCACTATAGAAATTCAAACGTAACATAAGCTTAGAAGGACAACTGTAAAAACTGAGTTTCCGCCAACTATCAGAAGCATAGATGACATCATGTAGGATAGAGTTTGACTACCACGTAAGTTTAATTTACAAGTGCCGACACCTTATTTTAAAATTAATCGCGGGATGCGAGTATCTATCTGAGTAGTTTCAAGTTTCCGTTCTGGTGAAAAGGGTGTTATAAGACATTTGACTATTCCTATTACTCCTCAACAAAATATGGTTGCTGAGAGAAGGAATGAAATCCTATTAGAGAATGTTATTCTATGATGGCACAATCAATCTACCTATCTCATATAGGGAGATATGTTATTGATTACTACCTATATACCTATAACCGTGTGCCCTCTAAGTGAGTCACTTATACTACTTATGAGTTATGAATTGGTAGAAAACCATCTTTTGAGCAATCTATGACCTTGGGGTGTGCAATATATGTTCAACATTATTGAGGGAAGAAATATATCTTTCATTAAATACTTTGAATACTCTAAATGATATGTGTTCATAAGTGAAAAGGCTGATGAAGTGTGAGTGAAATGGAGTCACGAGACGTCTCGTTCTTAGAGAACGATTTGTCTAGTAGAGGTGAGATTTACAAGGGTCTTGAATTATATGAGAAGAAAGATCATGATAACACACCCACTAATAATATTTAGGTAAATGAAGATTTACGTCAATGTACAAGACCTAGTAGGAGTGTTACACATCGCCTACTCAATTGAATCCACAAGAAGTAGAGTTATGTAAAAGTAATCGCATAAGTATTCTACATTGTTGCCTTGAGATTGAAGGGGAAGCATTTATGATTTCTACACAAGATGATGCAGAGCCTCAGACAGTTGATGAGGCTCTCTAATCTCTTGATAAGGAAGAATGGATAAAAGCTTTAGAAGATAAATTCTATAAGAGCAAATCATGTATGGGACTTGGTTGATCTACCACCCGAATGCAAGGCTATTGGAAGTGGGGTTTCAAAATCAAGCGTAGGGCAGATGGATCTATGAAAACTGTAAGGCTTACCTTAGGGGGAAGACTATACTCAATAGGGTATAGACAATGAGGAGACCTTTTCACACCAATTGTCAGGTTACGCCCACACGCCTTATCCTAGCTATTTGAAAATTTAGACTTAAAATTACATCAAATGGATGTAAAGATAGCATTTCTCAATGGAGGCTAGATGATGAAATTTATATGAACAACCGATAAGTATCAAAGCTAAATGCTAGGGGCGCAAAGATTGCAAGTTTCATCCATCAATATATGGCCTTAAGAAATCATCTAGACTGTGGTACTTTTGTTTTAATCGAGCCATAACTTCTTTTGGCTTTATGATGGTTAAAGAAGATTATTGTCTGTATGTCAAGCAGTCCAAGATAAATGTGTGATCTTATCACTTTAAATGGATGATATTTTGTTAGCTAGGAATGATAAGGTTTTGGTTATCGCCATAAAAGTGTGGTTATCCTCTAATTTTGAAATGAAGCACATGGGGAAGCTGCGTATATTTTAAGATTTCATATTAGAAAAGGTTGTTCAAGGAAACTCACCACTCTGTCACAAGAATGTTGTATTAAAAATATTCTTGAACAATTCAAAATGTGTCTTTAATGCCATTGATACCTCTATCATACAAGGCGAAGGCCTAAGTTCTAAGATACATCCTAAGAGTCCAAAGAAAAGAAAGAAAGGGAAACTGTTCTTTACTCTAGCGCATTCAGTAGTTTGATGTATGCTAGATGTATACTCGACTCGATATATGTAACCTGTAGGGTTAGAGAGTCGATACCAATGAAATCTTGATTAAGCCACTAGAAAGTGATCAAGAGGATCTTGAGATACTTGAAAGGTACTATGCCTATTGACTTTTTTTTTTTTTTTAATAAAGACTGATTTACGTTCATTTGGTTACTCATAAGCTGATTGGGGAAAGAGACTTAGATAAGAGTAAATCAACATCTAGGTATGTGTTCTTGCTTAACGAATGTGCAATTTCTTGGAGTAGCAAGAAACAGACATGCACAACTCTATCTACGATGATGTTGAATTTATTGCATGCTCTGCTGTAGTGTAAGAAGTTGTATAGCTAAGATATCTCTTGAAAAATTTAGCCATGTATTGTATGCTTTTTATATGAATTGATGTTTCATAAAAAATTACATCTATTATGAGACTAGAACAAACACACATACATTGTTGAAGGTATGTCACTAGGTAATGGTTTAGCTCACTCACACAAGCATTCAATTCAAGCGCTATAGTAAGTAAGTTGAGATGGGATGATATATACCATAGATACTAAAGAGAAAATTTAGTAAATAATATCTTTGTATGTCGCCTTGATTAGAATCAAGATGAGGTCTACAATTTATATGTTATAAGACCCGAACATGATAGTCCCACAATCATGTATGCCTAATAAAAGCCAGATGAGAGTAGTTAATTAGGGGCTATAGAAAGCAAGCCGATAGAACTCAGGCTAACACATGTACGTGAGAAGCATGTACTATGTTTAGACTAAGATCTGTATAGTGGATATATTTTTATAAATGACATACCTCTTATAGAAGAGAAATCCGCTATAGCATGTAATTCATAATACATGTGCTTTATTCCACTGCTAAGGAGATGAGTAAAAAACTATCCCTTTTTACTTACCATGTGAGTCCTTGGGGGTGGTTTATGAGTTAATTACCTCATTTTTGTGCCCTATGTTATTTTCACTATGTTCTCGAAGTAACAGATCAATGTTGCTATTTTAGCATAATATCGGGGGTTATGAATAAATATGGTTTAATAGAATGTGTTTAGGAAAGCAGTTGTTTTGAAATAGAGAGAGACATGAGTGCGAAGGAAAACTATCGCTTTCTTATGTCTACCATATATGTTTTCTCTGGTCAACCAGTTATCATCTTTTGTGACTTCTGATATAACTGTAAGCATGTGGTGATTTAAGAATAGTCAAGTACAGCCTTTAAACGATAGGTGTACTTTGATTGATGTAGCAAAATAAGACTGGGCATAGTGATACTTTTTTTTTTTAATTTTTGGGTAGTAGCTGAGTATATTATCCTAATAGGTACATATCTGAGCTCCCAAGTTCAGGTACACTCGCTAGTAGCACAGCCTATTTGGCATGAATTTCTTTTTTGAAGTAGATGAATGTTGAATTCCTTACATGCTTGATAGAGCATTATCAAGTCCATCATGTCTGAGTGAGAAATATTATATTTCGGCAGTTACGCTCAGAACTGCACGTGGTGTGTGTTTGAGAGGCACTGTTTGAAGAGGTCCTTCTCACCGTCTCCTTATATAAGGGGAAGTGATTAGTTTCCGATAATACCCATATCTTTGCACCCCATTTAAGAAAGAGGAATGTATAGAGAAACATATGTTCTCCTCTCCATCAAATAAACACACAAAGGTTTCCATAGATACTTTGAGAAAGCAATTGGCATTTATGCTGTGGAATGAGAATACTTTCCTTGTGATTGTATTTGGACTATTGTGGAGTTGTAGATTCGTTTGTTGCACCGGTGATTCAACCAATATTCCTTGATAATTCTGTTGTCATGTATTGAAAGGTTAGATGTTTTCTCTCCTTGAATTCTTCCGACAATTTCAATTGAAATATTTAGACACACATAAAAGAAACGAAAACTACTTTACTATTCATATATAAACTGGCACTTAAATAAAATGAACGCGGGCCGAATTTACATGGATGTAGATATTACAAACTCAACAAATACAAGAGAATCGGATAATTTATAAGGAGGGAGAATTATTCGGGGATATGCGTTATATGTACTAAACTCTAGTCTGTTTGTTTTGATAGAATCTACGTCAGATCTACATGGAACTTACCGGTTCTAGTGGTCTACATGCAGTTTATGTAACGTATTCATAAACTGATTTGGGGAAATTCTGTTTATTTCAATGCATGTAAATGCAGAAAAACTAATTCGAGAAAATTCTGCATATTTCGATATATCATAATGAAAGAGTACATCAGCTAGATATACGCTTATGAGATGACTACATAAGGTAACATATATCAATCAAGATATGCAAAATCAAAAGATAATATGCATGCAATCTTGAGAGATTCATAATATCGACAAAATATAACATATAAATTGTCCTAAAAGAACACCAAGAAATACAAATCCTTAGTACCCACCCAATGTAGTGTGATTGTAATTTTGATTCTTCGATTATAGTGGGATTATTTGCTACTACTGGCTCTCCATGTAGTTGTAGGTACCGACATTAAAATTGAACTACGTAAATCTTTAGTATCATTTGTTGATTCCGTTTATTTCTCTCGCAATTTCGCCTTGATACAATTGTCAGATTCAAACCCAAAGCACCTCTTCCTTACACTCCTTTTCTGTCCATATCTTTTAGCGGGAAACTATTTGGTTGTCCCGACCCTCCAAGTCGGATTATAACCCGCTTCACTTATCGTTTGACACACATGCAGAGTTAGGGCCAACAAAAGTAACTTTGATTTGGCAGTGTGGAACCCTCTACAATAGCGCGGGGGGGGGGGGGGGGGGGGGGGTGGGTTTGCGCGCGGGGGGATGTACCAAGATGAACTCCCCATCATATGTACAAGATAAAAGGGAAATATATGCACATGTAGCTCACCAAGTCCGACTTCCCCACCCGTATCGACGTCATACAATGGGAAACCACACCAGCTTGTAAAATTCCATCACGGGCTCTTCGTCCCTGTTGAACCTTCCCTCGTATTCTCTTGCGGAATCCTTCACCATATCCATGCACACTCTCTGTTCGCTATCACCGCGTACCTTGTCTTAGCACTTGCAAAAGTATCGCGGATCACCTTCACAAAAGCTTTGAGATTCAGGCCGTTCTCATGCATCGTGTGTCAGGCGACGACCTTGGTGTAGAAGTTACCAAATGAATTTGTTGGTATCAGTAGAATAACTCTCCCGTGCAAGCTCATATTCTGGAAAATGACTAGGAGCCTTGCTCGATCCATGGTTATGAATGCCTTACATAAGAGTGCCGACAAGCCGTGGCTAGTTTTATCTTGAGAGGCTTCACCACTGAATAAGAACCGCCTCCTCATTGTGCATTTCACTCCAGCACGGGTTGAAGCCCGCGAGTTACCGCGACCCCTTTGCTGGGAATAGAGAAGACAGCTCGAAATACGGTGAGGCTGCTTCGTGGATCCCGCTCTTGCACGCGTTAGCCCATGAGTTCATGACTGTCACCATGGTGCACGTGTCCCCTAACTTGTGACAAAAGCAAAGGCAGATCACGAGTCCACCGCACTCGAACACGTTTGCTTGAATCACAACTAGGGGATTGCCGGATAGTCCCGTGGGAACTTTGACAAACGGCCGAGCAGGTTTGCATCGCAGTCTCCCTGGAGAAGCTGATCGAGCTGCCCATTCACTTTGGCGTGCACAAATTTTGCTCCCTCATCGTTGCAGTCGATAAAGAGCTCTTCGTGGATGTACCAACCGGCTAGAGGGTAGCAGATCGCCAGGGTTTCCAAAAGTGACTCCTCCAACAGGCGAAGCCTTCGGACAATATCATCTTCATGGTTTCCCCATCAGCGGATAGTAGAAAAGGATTCCAACATGGGCTGGAATCCGAAGCTCATCTATGCCCGAATATTCATCTTTCAATGGTAGTCCTGACGAGATTTTCTGATCGAATCAGAAGAAATCACGCGTTGAGAAAAAGTTTTTCTCATCTCTGTGATTCTTCTGATTCGATCAGATAAATCTCATCAGGACTACCATTGAAAGATGAATATTTCGGGCATAGATGAGCTTCGGATTCCAGCCCATGTTGGAATCCTTTTCTACTATCCCGCTGATGGGGAAAACCATGAAGATGATATTGTCCGAAGGCTTCGCCTGTTGGAGGAGTCACTTTTGGAAACCCTGGCGATCTTCTACCCTCTAGCCGGTTGGTACATCCACGAAGAGCTCTTTATCGACTGCAACGATGAGGGAGCAAAATTTGTGCACGCCAAAGTTGAATGGGCAGCTCGATCAGCTTCTCCAGGGAGACTGCGATGCAAACCTGCTCGGCCGTTTGTCAAAGTTCCCACTGGGACTATCCGGCAATCCCCTAGTTGTGATTCAAGCAAACGTGTTCGAGTGCGGTGGACTCGTGATCTGCCTTTGCTTTTGTCACAAGTTAGGGGACACGTGCACCATGGTGACAGTCATGAACTCATGGGCTACCGCGTGCAAGAGCGGGATCCACGAAGCAGCCTCACCGTATTTCGAGCTGTCTTCTCTATTCCCAGCAAAGGGGTCGGCGGTAACTCGCGGGCTTCAAACCCGTGCTGGAGTGAAATGCACAATGAGGCGGTTCTTATTCAGTGGTGAAGCCTCTCAAGATTAAAACTAGCCACGGCTTGTCGGCACTCTTATGTAAGGCATTCATAACCATGGATCGAGCAAGGCTCCTAGTCATTTTCCAGAATATGAGCTTGCACGGGAGAGTTATTCTACTGATACCAACAAATTCATTTGGTAACTTCTACACCAAGGTCGTCGCCTGACACACGATGCATGAGAACGGCCTGAATCTCAAAGCTTTTGTGAAGGTGATCCGCGATACTTTTGCAAGTGCTAAGACAAGGTACGCGGTGATAGCGAACAGAGAGTTGTGCATGGATATGGTGAAGGATTCCGCAAGAGAATACGAGGGAAGGTTCAACAGGGACGAAGAGCCCGTGATGAATTTTACAAGCTGGTGTGGTTTCCCATTGTATGACGTCGATACGGGTGGGGGAAGTCGGACTTGGTGAGCTACATGTGCATATATTTCCCTTTTATCTTGTACATATTGATGGGGAGTTCATCCTTGGTACATCCCCCCGCGCCGCAAACCCACCCCCCCCCCCCCCCCCGCGCTATTGTAGAGGGTTCCACACTGCCAAATCAAAGTTACTTTTGTTGGCCCTAACTCTGCATGTGTCAAACGATAAGTGAAGCGGGTTATAATCCGACTTGGAGGGTCGGGACAACCAAATAGTTTCCCGCTAAAAGATATGGACAGAAAAGGAGTGTAAGGAAGAGGTGCTTTGGGTTTTGAATCTGACAATTGTATCAAGGCGAAATTGCGAGAGAAATAAACGTGAATCAACAAATGATACTAAAGATTTACGTAGTTCAATTTTAATGTCGGTACCTACAACTACATGGAGAGCCAGTAGCAAATAATCCCACTATAATCGAAGAATCAAAATTACAATCACACTACATTGGGTGGGTACTAAGGATTTGTATTTCTTGGTGTTCTTTTAGGACAATTTTATATGTTATATTTTGTCGATATTATGAATCTCTCAAGATTGCATGCATATTATCTTTTGATTTTGCATATCTTGATTGATATATGTTACCTTATGTAGTCATCTCATAAGCGTATATCTAGGCTGATGTACTCTTCATTATGATATATCGAAATATGCAGAATTTCCTCGAATTAGTTTTCTGCATTTACATGCATTGAAATAAACAGAATTTCCCCAAATCAGTTTATGAATACGTTACATAAACTGCATGTAGACCACTAGAACCGGTAAGTTCCATGTAGATCTGACGTAGATTCTATCAAAACAAACAGACTAGAGTTTAGTACATATAACGCATATCCCCGAATAATTCTCCCTCCCTTATAAATTATCCGATTCTCTTGTATTTGTTGAGTTTGTAATATCTACATCCATGTAAATTCGGCCCGCGTTTCATTTTATTTAAGTGCCAGTTTATATATGAATAGTAAAGTAGTTTTCGTTTCTTTTATGTGTGTCTAAATATTTCAATTGAAATTGTCGGAAGAATTCAATGGAGAAAACATCTAACCTTTCAATACATGACAACAGAATTATCAAGGAATATTGGTTGAATCACCGGTGCAACAAACGAATCTACAACTCCACAATAGTCCAAATACAATCACAAGGAAAGTATTCTCATTCCACAGCATAAATGCCAATTGCTTTCTCAAAGTATCTATGGAAACCTTTGTGTGTTTATTTGATGGAGAGGAGAACATATGTTTCTCTATACATTCCTCTTTCTTAAATGGGTGTCAAAGATATGGGTATTATCGGAACTAATCACTTCCTCCATATATAAGGAGACGGTGAGAAGGACCTCTTCAAACAGTGCCTCTCAAACACACACCATCGTGAGCGTACTGCCGAAATATAATATTTCTCACTCAGACATGATGGACTTGATAATGCTCTATCAAGCATGTAAGGAATTCAACATTCATCTACTTCAAAAAAGAAATTCATGCAAATAGGCTGTGCTACTAGCGAGTGTACCTGAACTTGGGAGCTCAGATATGTACCTATTAGGGATAATATACTCAGCTACTACCCAAAATTAAAAAAAAAAACGTATCACTATGCCCAGTCTTACTTATTTTGTATCAGTCAAAGTACACATATCCTTTAAAGGCTATACTAGACTATTCTTAAATCACCACATGCTTACAATTATATTTGGAGTCACAAAAGATGATAACCAGTCGACCAGTGAACACACGTGGTATATGTAAGAAAGCAATAGTTTTCCTTCGCACTTATGTCTCTCTCTATTTCAGAGCAGTTGCTTTCCTAGACACATTCCATTAAGCCATATTTATTCATGACCCTCGATAACATGCTAAAATAGCAACATTGATCTGTTACTTTGAGAATATAGTGAAAATAACATAGGGCACAAAATGAGGTAATTAACTCATAAACCACCTTAAGGGCTCACATGGTAAGTAAATAGGGGTAGTTTTTTACTCATCTTCCTTATCCGTGGAATAAAGCACATGTAGTATGAATTACATGCTATAACGGATTTCTCGTTCTATAAGAGCGTATATTATTTATCAAAACATATCCACTATACAGTAGGCCAACATAGTCACATGCTTCTTACGTACACATGTTTAGCCTGAATTATATCGACTCGCTTTCTATAGCCCCTAATTAAGTACTCTCATCTGACTTCTATCAGGTATACATGATTGTGGGACTATTATGTTCAGTCTTATCACATATAAATCATAGACCTCATCTTGATTATAATGAAGGTAACTTACAAGTTTATTATGTACTAAATTTTCTCTTTAGCATCTGTGGTATATATCGTCCCATCTCAACTCATTACTATCGCGCTTGAATTGATTGCTCATGTGAGTGAGCTAACGATTGCCTAGTGACATACCATCCAATAATGTATGTGTGTTTGTGCTAGTCTCATAACCGATTGTACTTTTTGATTAAACATCCATTCATATAAAAAGCATACAATACATGGCTAAAATTTTCAAGAGATGTTTTAGCCATACAACTTCTTGCACTACAACAGAGCATGCAATAAATTCAACATACATTGTAGATAGAGTTGTGTATGTCTATTTCTTGCTACTCCAAAAAATTGCGCATTTATTAAGCAAGAACGCATACCTAAATTTTGATTTACACTTATCTAAATCTCTTTCCCAATCGGCTTCTGAGTAACCATACGAATGTAAATCGCTCCCTTGATAACAAATTCTATAGTCCATAGTGCTTTTCAAGTATTTCAAGGTCCTCTTGATCACTTTCTAGTGTGCTTGACCAGGATTTGATTGGTGTCAACTCTCTAACTCTACAACATTACATATGTTGAGTCGAGTAACATCATAGCAGACATCAAACAACCAATTGTGCTAAAGTAAGGAATGGTTTCCCTTTCTTTCTTTTCTCTGGACTCTTAGGACGTATCTTAGAACTTAGGCCTTCACCTTATATGATAGGGGTATGCATGTCATTAAATGATATATATTGAATCGTCCAAGAATATTTTTAAAATAACATTCTTGTGACAAAGCAATGATTTTCCTTGAATGACCATTTTCGATATGAAATCTCAATATATAAGAAGCTTCTCCCATGTGTTTCACTTCAAAATTAGAGGAAAACCACACTTTTATGAGAACCAAACCCTTATCATTCCTAGCTAACAAAATATCATCCATTTAAAGTGATAAGAGCACACATTTATCCTTGGATTGCTTGACATACATATAATGATTTTCTTCGATCATCATAAAGTCAAAAGAAGTTATTGCTTGATTAAAACAAAAGTATCATAGTCTAAATGATTGCTGAAGGCCATATATTGATTGACAAAGCTTGCAAACTTTGTGCCCCTGGCCTTTAGCTTTAAAACTTATCGATTGTTTCATATAGATTTCCTCATCTAGTTCTCCATTGAGAAATGTTATCTTTACATCCATTTGATGTAATTCTAAGTTCAAATTTTCAATAGTAGCTAGGATAAGGCGTGTAGACACAAACCTGACAACTAGTGAAAAGGTTTCCTTACAATTTATGCCCTCTTGTTGAGCATAATCTGTTCCCCCAAGGCGAGGCTTATAGTTTTCAATAGATCCATTTGCCCCACGCTTGATCTTGAAAGCCCATTTCCAATAGCCTTGCGTTCATGTGGTAGATCAACCAAGTCCCGGACATGATTAGCTCTCATAGACTCCATTTTATCTCTGAAGCTTTTCTCCATTCTTTCTTATTAGGAGATGAGAGAGCCTCATCAACTATCTTAGGCTCTACATCATCTTGTGTAGCAATCACAAATGCTTACCCTTCAATCTCAAGATGATAACGTAGAATACTTATGCGATTACTTTTAAATAAATCAACTCATTGTGGATTCAGTTGAGTAGGCAATGCGACATTCCCGCTAGGTCTTGTACATTGACATAAATCTTTATTTACCTAAATACTTTTAGCGGGTGTGTTATCATGATTTTTCATCTCATATAATTGAAGGCCCTTGTAAATCTCATCTCTACTAGAAAAATCGTTCTCTAAGAATGCGACATCTCGTAACTCCATTTCACTCACACTTCCATCAACTTGTTCACCTATGAACACATACCATTTCAAGTGTTCAGAGCATCTAATAAAGATATATTTCTTCCCTCTAGAATCTTGAACATGTGTTGCACACCCCAAGATCGTAGATTGCTTAAATATGGTTTTCTACAATTCATAACTCATAAGGAGTGGAAGTGACTAACTTAGAGGGAACACGGTTAAGTATATAGGCAGTAGTCAATAACATATCTCCATGGTATGAGATAGGTAGATTCACTTGTGCCATCATAGATCTAACAATTTCTAATATAGTTTTATTCCTTCTCTCAGCAACCCCATATTGTTGAGGAGTTCTAGGAATAGTCAAATGTCTTATAACGCCATTTTCTTCACAATGAAACTTGAACTACTCAGATAGATACTTGCATCTACGATTAGTTCTAGAATTGACGGAAGGTGTCGGCACATGTAAATTAAACTTATGTGGTGGTCAAACTCTATCCTACACGATGTCATCTATGCTTCTGGTATATGGCGGAACTTGGTCTTTGTAGTTGTCCTTCTAAGCTTATGTTACGTTTTGAATTTTTATGGTGATTCTATTGATATTAAGTTTGAAATAGTTTATTATAGTTCTCGTTATGTATTGAAAGATTTTATGGTTTAAGAGATTGACTATGATGTGTTCAATATCAATGTTGATGATTGCTTTTCTTTAATTACATCTTCTAGTAATGTGGACAATTGATGCAAATAATTGACATGTTAGACTAGGTCACATTGGGTTTCAAAGAATGCAAAGATTAGCTAGACAAAGCCTTTTAGGTGGAGTATGAGTTTGGGAAATTCAGCCTCTTATCTGGCATTTGCAAAGAAGTTCATGTTGGCCTTAGTTGGCATTCAAACTCAAGTCAAGAGAACTATATATCTGCCTCTAAAGGAGTTGAATTATGTTATCCAAATTAAGTGGAGTATCACTTATGTAGATTCAGCTACACCTTTTAAGAAGACTTTTGTGCGAGCATCAACAAGAACTCTATTAACTTATAGCTCAATGTCTTTTGTCTTCAAACTCTAAAGACTGATTTTGTTTTTGAAGAATTCCAAAACTGCGACTTATTCAAAAGCAACGATACATAAAGAACTCATAAACTTTGACTTATTCAGAAATAATGATATATGCAGAATTCAAAAACAACTCTTATCTAAAGACTAATGTATGATGAAAGCTATAGATGGTTGAGAATCTGTTAATAAGGAAGTCTATAATCTTCGATTTGGAAGATGATTCTACAACATAGCGTAGAATATCTCAAGTTGGAAATTACCTTTCCAAAGACAAGCTGACTTCCATAAATGAAGGGATCTACTTATAGAAACCTAAGATTTTGTTCTATGGGCGATCTAATTAGTGGGTTCAGATTCTTATCACTTAACGGCTATTAAATCTTCAAGATACCGTCTCGTTCAATTAAGAATTAGGGACGTCCAATTAAATATTGAATAGTAATCCTTCAAGGATCTATCCAACAGTTAGTTTAGGAACAGATGAGTATAAAAGGAGATCATTAGTGCTGTTACAAGTGAGGAAATTCAGAATCCTAAGTTCCAAAGTACAAGAGAACTTTAGATTCTACACACTTATCTCCATGAGCTTTATATCGTAATCTTTGAGAGCTTTGTAAGAGTGATTGAGAGAAGATAATGTGATCTATCAAAGAGAGTATATCACTTGTTGTAAACCTTCATTAATTCATCTAGTGAAATCTAACCTATTAGCTGTCAACATGGAAGAATGGATGTAGGCTTGATCTAAGCCGAACCACTATAATCATCATGTGCAATTTCTCTCTATATCTAAACTCTTCTTACTACTGATAGAATATTGCATATTAATTTTTCATAATCATAAACCGCATACAATTAGATTTTGAATTATTGTGATATAGTCTTGTTTCTTTTAATTCTGTAATTTGAAGTCAAATTTATTCAGAATCACCTATTCACTTTCCTCTATGCGATATTGCTAGATACAATAATTGGTATCAGAGCCTAGTGCTCATTATTTTGAAGTATTTACTTCTGAATTAATGATCTACTATATCTAGCAACTATTCTTCAGGATCAAACAATGCAAAGCTCAACAACAAGCCTCCCTATTTCTATGGATAGGATTACAATATTTGGTGCAATAAGATGAAGTGCTTCTTCAAAGTTGTGGATAATCCAATGTGGGATGTTGTGATTAGAAGAGTAAATCCTACCACTAGACCAATTGCAACTTCTCAAAATGAGAATAATGCTCATGCACCTACCTTATCGAAAGCTGTTCGTTGTCTTTTTTGTGCCTTATCTCCTACTATATATGACCGTATTGCCGAAGAAGACTTATGTAAAGTGATATGGGACAAACTTCATATCACCTATCAGGGGATTGATAGAGTCATGGAGACTAAACTGAGTATTTTACTAAGTAATTATGAAGCATTCAAAATGAAGTCCGGTGAAACAATCGCTAAAATGATTGATAGGTTTCAAGTATTAACAATGGTCTTGCCATCAAAATGCTCCTGTTTCCGAGCCTATGCAAGTTTAAAAGATTCTTCTAGGACTTAGAGAAGATTAGAACTATATCAAGCCATCTGTTCAAGAGTGTCAAACAATCAAAACTCTATCTATTGATGAACTTTTTGGAACTCCGCAGTTGCACGAAACATAATGAGTCAATACAGAAAAAAATAACGAAAGGTAAGAAGTCAACTGCAATAGAGACTGATATTGATTTTGAGTTGACAATTTTGAAGATAAAGATGAAGATGATGAAGAGCTTGCTCGCATGGTAAAGAAGTTTAGAAAAATGGCTAAGAAGGGAAGAAAATGTAAAGACAAGAAGCTATTCAAACAAGCCGATCAAAAAGCCATTCAAACAAGTATCGATGTAATTTTTTCTGAATGCAAGAAAAATGGACGCATCAAACCAAACTGCCCTTTGCTAAAGAAAAAGAAAGGCAAGTATGAGAAGTCCAAATATGAAATAAGGTTCACTTAAGACCCTTATTTGAGAATCTAAGAGGACTTCGAACCCCTTTTTTGAAATTTTCCCATTAGATGATAGCTCTCAGTCTTCCATGAATATGATTTCGTTGACATCATATCAAGGTTTGAGGACCTCAATCTTAGATTTATTAGGACACGAATTACAATCATTCTCTTTTTGGGCCATATTTTCAATAAGAAATATAATTTTTTTTCTATTTCTATTCCTTGGACGAGTTTCGGAGCATAGACACATATTTGATAATGGCACAAAACTTCTATTCTCGAAAAAGAAATTCACTTAATAGCAACATCAAATTTCTACAATTGCAACGGACGGCGACAGACGGACAGTGATCGGCGGCCGGCAACCAGCGAACAATTGCCAATGGCATACACATAAGGAGACGACCGAAGACCAGAAACTGGCTAACAGCAATTGGAAACCTTTGGCTTACTGCCAATCGATGGTGGGTACCGATAGATAGATGGCGATCGATGATAAGACGCGAGAGAGAGGGAGAATGGCTATCGGCGAGCGGCAACCAAAGGATGTTGGTTGGCAGCCAGCAGTAGAGACACGAGAGTTACCGTAGCGTAATGGATCGACAATGGTATGGCAACGGACCAAGAGCGACGTGTGGAGTGTCCTTCTAGAGATAGTGTTCATAAGAGAAGTCTTCGACTCGAGGCCGGTACTGGACCAAGCACGGCGTGTGGAGTGCCTTTTGGGAGCATTATGGAATAGGAAGCATTTTGGAAGCTTTAAATCCAAGATTAGCAGAAGAGTTTGATGAGAAACAAGCTCAATGCTTGAGAATTCTGGGGCTTTGGTGTGCTCATCTAGATTATGAGCTCAGGCCTTCTATCAGAGAAGCAACAAGTGTTCTTAACGGCGAGGCTTGGCAACAAACCGGGCGCCGCTAAAGGGAGGACCTTTAGGGACAAAAGTTAGTCATTTTGTCGCTAGTGATGAATCTTTGTGTTAACATGTCAATATATATTATTTCGAAAATTTAAAAAATATTTCAAATTTAACAAGAGAAAAAGTACCTTTCATTTTTATTCAGGGTTTATGCCATGAAAAACCCAAAATTAGTACATCTGTATTAAATTTACTTAAAACTAATTTTTTGACCTTCAAAAATTTCAAATTAGTACACATGTGACAAATTTAACCAAAAATAATTTTTTAATCACAAAAAAATCCCAAATCGATATGCTTGTGACGAATTTACCTCAAATTAATACACATGCGGCAAATTTATTATTTGTTAGTTTCAGTAAAATTAGTTTAATACTATGAAAAACTCTAAATTGGAACACCTGTAATAAACATAGAGTAAAAATCCCAAACTGATAAATTCATCAATTGCTACATGTCATTTAACTCAACAATTTGACGGTAAAATTTAACGAAAACTAATGGAGGATAAATTTATTACACGTGTATTAGTTTGGAGTTTTTTTGTAGTTTAAAAATTAGTTTAGAATAAATTTGTCATAGGTATACTAGTTTGGGGTTTTTCGTGGTATTAACGCTTTTATTTAAGTTCCAAACAAATAGGTTAATTGAAAATATAATACACACCTCAATACCCCAAGAAAAAATTGGATAGATTATATTTTCCAAGTCAGCCATCGATTAGTCCATTCAATTATCGCCTCGCATCCAAATGGGGCCCACTTTTCAGGACGTTTTAAATGCTCTCTCCTCCGTTACTCTCTCCCTCTTTCCTCCGTTACTCTTTTCCCTTGGTAGCATGTGCATCCGTCACCGTTACCGTGCTTCTCTCCGTAGGAAGAAAAGAGCGACCTCATTAAACGCTAGCGTGCGGATGAACGAGAATGAACAAAAGAAGGCCACGTTTGTTCTTGTAATGCATTTATGGGCTGTTTTCGAAATTAAGTTTTAAAAAAATTATTTACCAAATTAGGGTAAACAAAATTATTTATGAGATTGGGGTTCGTGCGGCATTTAAAATACCGCAAGGGCCCCGTGCAATAGTCAAAATGCCGCACGGGCCCCTGCACAGCATTTGTACAGTGCTGCACGGCTCGGGCGACATTGTACTAGTGCGGCCCGGGCCCATAATGCCACATGGACCTGTGGCACTGTAGGCCCCCCAGGCCATGCAGCGGCCCACGGCCCGTGCACGTGCCAAAGAGGCGCGTCCGGGCCCCAATTTTTTTTTATTTTCTATTTTTTTTTTACTTTTTTATAATATTTATATAACTTTGTAAATATAATTTTTTTCCTTTTGTAGCT
Organism: Psidium friedrichsthalianum; assembly: GCA_019149425.1. NCBI lineage: Eukaryota > Viridiplantae > Streptophyta > Magnoliopsida > Myrtales > Myrtaceae > Psidium > Psidium friedrichsthalianum. Next base: position 19,864 of record JAGVVM010021218.1, on the reverse strand, counting down.
TATTTTTATAACATAATTGTCAATAATTATTTGAAATAATTTGTTAATATGTATGTAATTATTTTATAAAGTATGTAAATAAATTAATTCAAAATATTCATGAGGCCGGTGCAATAGCATTTTTTATTTCATTTTTTGTATGTGATTTTTTATTTACTATGTAAATAACAAATAAAAAAATATTCAAGTAAATATAAAATATTCACGTAAATATAATTTTGAATTAATTATTGATAATTATGTTATAAAAATAAGCTTCAAAAAATTATATTTATAAAATTATAAAAACACGTAAAAAAAAATAAGAAATTAATAAAAAAATGCTGCACCAACCTCGTGAATATATTTTTTCAATTATTTACATAGTAAATAAATTAATTGCATATATCTTAATACAAATTTTAACTAATTATTGATAATTATGGTATAAAAAATTTCAAAAGGAAAAAAAATTATATTTACAAATTTAAGTAAATGTTATAAATAAAAACACATAAAAAAATAAGACAATAAAAAAATACTGCCGCTGGCCACTTGAATGTTTTTTATTAATTATTAACATACTAAAAAAATTAATCACATACATATATCTTAATAAAATTTTCAATTAATTATTAATAATTATGTTATATAAATAAGCTTCAAAAGAAAAAAAAAATTATATTTACAAAATTATATAAACATGAAATTATAAAAACACTTAAAAAATTACATAAGCTACAAAAATTATTTCATTTACATAGTAAATAATTAATTACATATATCTTAATAAAATTTTCAATTAATTATTGATAATTATATTATAAAAATAAGCTACAAAAGGAAAAAAAAATTGTATTTACAAAGTCATATAAATATTATAAAAATTAAAAAAAAATTAAAAAAATTTTGGGGCCCATGTGCACCTCTTTGGCGCGCGCATAGGCTGTGGGCCGCCACTCGAGCCGTACGGCATTTTGAATGCCTCACGGGCTCGGGCCTTACTTGTATAGTGCCGCGCGATCGCGCAGCATTGCACAAGTGTTGTGGCAGGGGCCCGTGTGACATTTTGACTGCTGCACGGGGCCCGTGCTGCATTTTAAATGCCGCACGAACTCCAATCTCGTAAATAATTTTTTTTACCTTAATTTAGTAAATAATTTTTTTAAAATTTAATCTCGAAAAAAGCCCTGCATTTATTGGCGAATGACTTTTGAAGTTTGATGAAAAGAAGTCCCCAAAAGTTGTTGAATTTTATATGGAAAGATAAGCATGGTGACGGTGACTGATGCATGGACTACAGAGAGAAGAGAGCGACGGAGGAAAGAGGGAGAGGGTCACGGAGAAGAGAGCATTTAAAAAAATCCTGAAAAGTGGGCCCGCTCGGACATGTGATAATTGAATGGACTAATCTATGGCTGACTTGTCAAGTCTAATCTGCCCAATATTTTGCACCAATGCCCTACGTAGACCTTCATGTGGACTGCCTGTTCTTCAGACTCTTGTGTTACGAACCGGGAGTCCCAACCGATTTCACCGTACATCGAGCCGTGATACTTGCATATCAGGCTTGGTGGGTTCTTCTTTAGTTTTGCATTGGAGGATTTGAAAAAGGGGCACGCGAGGATGGAGTCGCTTGGTCCTACACGGGCCAACTATTTTCCACAGCACGAGCTAGACTTGGAGGCCGGCTGTTCTTTTTCACACTATTTTATCCAATATAATTGAGAAAACGCAGACATTCTCTTCACTCTCGGACCTTCATCCCTCTCTGCCTTCTTCTTCTTCTGAATGGCTTTTCCTCAACTTTGATTCAAGATCCAGGTTCTCTCTCTCTCTCTTTCTGCTTGAGTGCCTAGCGTCTGTGGTGCTTTTGTTGGTCTGTGGAAGGATATTCTGCGAAATTATGCATATTTCAAGTAGATTTATCAACTTATGTGCTTGATTTTGAGCAATGCTTTAGTGAATCTTTTTGTAGCATTTAAGTGTTAACAAGTACCCACTACCACCTTACCAAAAAAAAAAAAAAAAAAGGTACCCACTACCAGTATCATATTGTTCTTTTGCATGAACAGGCTGCCATCCACAGTTGCTGCTATACGGTAGTGCGGTATTCGTCTTGTAGTTATGCACCGGCTTTTGGGGCGGCGCCCTAGAAAAGGCGGAGAGGGTCAGGGATAGGTTCAGATCTCTTATATGGGATTCTAGACCTGTGGAGTTCCCTGTGTTACCAAGTGAAAAATATAAAGAGGCATATTTTGCTCGAAATATTGGACGAAAAGGATTAAATGGTCATCAGTTGAGGAAGCATAACTCGTAGTTCAACGAAAGATTTTTTTTTTTTTTTGGGGGTGGGGTTGAGGCAAAGAAGGGTAATTTTAGATGGGATTTTTTTGTTGGAAAAATATCTAGCTTCAATTGGTCCTATGAGACAAGCTGGTAAGTCTCTCTTTGACGGGTCCATCCAAGTGGGAAGCGACTTCGTATAATGATTTTAACCTTATAAAAAGGACCAAAAGAAACCAAAATAAAAAATAAAAAACTGAAAAGTTATTAAAGATGTTCAAGAATAGTGTTCTTCATTTTTAATGTTGTAATATAACGTGAAAACTAATCAAGCTCATGCAAATAAGTCAATGCGAAAATGCAAAGAAATAACGAGAAACTATAAAAGGACACTAGGGATTACGTAATCCGGTTTGAATATCGGTACCTATATTTATAGGAAGAGTCAGCAAAACAATCGATTATAATTGAAGAATTACAATTACAATTACTTAATACGTTTATATTTTCCATACCTAGATTATATCTAAATTCAAAGTGTTTATAAATAAAATAATTTAATTGGATATAATAAAATTCACGCGGCACAAGTCGTCGTGTTTATGGCTCAAGCACAATCGGTCAGTGCGGCTGAACCAAGAACTCCGCCAGTTCTTCTTCGGACCTTTACTGTGCGACGTCCTTCTCTCTTTGCGGCATCTGCAGGCTTGAGGAAAACCAAATGACAAAACCCTTTGCTTTTTTTTTTACTTTCCTTTTCTCTTATCTAATTACTGGTGCGTGCCCACAAGCTTTCTTTGTACGGCCAACAATGAGAGCCCCTCATTCTTCTCAAAGTTTGACCCTTCATATAAATATACAAAAAATAGGAGCAGCTTTTGCCCTTTTATTTTATTTTTTCTCTATCACGGCCGCAATTAAATTCAAGGCAAACACATCGTATCCCAATTTAAACTCGAGACATAATTTAACACTTTGAAGATTGACTTCTAATTGACTTACTATAGACAAGTCTATGTCTTCTTTGGCTGTGGGGTATCACTAAGCAAGAATTTGGTTATTTTGCTGCGTTTGTTTGAGTGGGAAGTTGCACAGAAGGAGGATAAAACAGAGATACTTACAAACACTAGCGTGAGGAAGACATGCTCATATGTTGCCAAATCAGATCTTAGATAGCATAATCTCTGGCTAAGGAGAGAACAATTTATGGTGCATCAACCATGTAGATCAAGCACATCTGGAGCTTTGATCATGTGGGCTCCTCTGTGAGATCTGCATAATTAATGATTCGGATAATATATGTTCACATGGTCTGTAGACCATGCGGTTACTTATACATCTTTCCAGTTCTTTTCTGGTTATGGAATGACTTCAGAAATGTCGCAGACCATCCTCAACATTTTCTTTCTACTAGCGCTTCCATCACTGAGATTGTGCATTTATCTTCTGTATTTCTATATAATTGTTCATGAATGACTCAAATTTTCAGACTTCGGCAGCTGCAGATGCTCTCTGCAACGAACAAAAGCTAGCGAAAGAACCAGACGAGCCTCTGAATCGTTGGAGCAATGATCGCTCACGGCCCAAGGAGAATGTGTCGGATGAAAGAGGCTCTAGCACAAACAGTCTTCATCCTTTCATTAAGCATTCCATCTGCCAATCCCGAATCCTTCGACAACGTTTCTTTCAATTTCCGTCCTTTCAACAGAACGATCAGAGAATAACCTTTCAGGGCAATGCCTCCGTACTGAACTCCATCATCCAACTCACTCTAGGTACGCCATCGGAGGGGCCACATACTTAGTTGGCCGAGCAATATATAATCAACCCATGCACCTGTGGATAGTTCAACAGGGAATGTGGCAAATTTTGCCAGCACTTTACTTTCGCTATCGATTCCGATTCAACTCCTCCCATGCTGATGGATGGTCCTTCCAAGAGGGGTAGACATATATCAATAGGGTGGGTTATCACATATCTAAGAGAGGCCGGAGACCACCCACACAAACGGCGCCCCCTTCTCGCCCACATCATTCGCCGTGAAAAACATTCTAGTACTGCATTTGTTGCGGGGAGGTTGACACTTTCTTTGACCCTTCCACAAATGCGTGGGATCCGCCATGTGATCATGTTGGTATCGGACGTAAAACGCCTGATTCTGTCAGTAACACTTGCGTCTCATGGATGGAGTAACAGCATATTGCAGGGTAATACACTTCATGCTCAGGTCACATATGATTCTAGAGCAATGAGCTTGAGTGTTCTTTTTGGAGATGATGCTGATAATGTTATCAGCCTTTACCATCAGCCAGTCAACCTGACAGAGTACTTGCCGGAATGGGTGGTTTTCGGTTTCTCGGCAACAACAGGGGAACGGTTTGAGGCTCATAGTATTCTCATGGGAATTCAACTCTAGTCTACCTATGGGGGTATGACACGAGGAAAAAAGAGCAAGTCCTGGTTGAGGGGGGCTATTCTTAGGCTTAAGCTCTTGGTGTTTCTTATCCTTGTTGCAGGATTTGGCTGGTATGTTTATAAGCTGAGGAGAAAAAAATGATCAAAGTGGAGAAGAAGATGTTTCCTGGGATTGATGAAGGATTTGAACAGTCGGAGGGACCCAAGAAGTACTCCTACAAGGTCTTGGCTGTCGCGACTAACAACTTTCAATACCCGTTTGCTGGGAAAGGGGGTTTCGGAGGAGTGTATGAAGGCCACCTCGCTGATGAAATTCCCATGTCGCCATCAAGAAGATCACTCCAGATTCCAAACAAGGCGTAAAGGAGTACGCCACTGAAGTGAAGACGATTAGACATCTCAGGCATAAAAATTTAGTGGAGCTCGTCGGCTGGTGTCATGAGAGAAATAATTTCCTCCTCGTGTATGAGTTCATGTCTAACGGTAGCTTAGACGCTCATTTGTTCAAAGACAAAGTGCCGCTCACATGGGAAAAGAGGTACAATATCGCTCAAGGCATCGCCTTAGGGATGAAATACTTGCACGAGGATTTGAAACAATGCGTCGTGCACAGGGATATAAAGTCTAGCAATATCCTACTTGATGCCAATTCGAGGCTAAATTGGCGATTTTGGATTGGCTCGGATAGTCGACCATGCCAAAGGATCGCAAACAACCCTATTGGCTGGGACCATGGATATTTGGCACCCGAATGCATCTATACTGGCCAGGCAAGCAAGGAATCTGATGTCTATAGCTTCGGAGTCGTCCTCTTAGAAATAGCGTGTGGAAGAAGAGCTATCGATCCGAGATCATCACAAGGCCAAGTCCAATTGGTGGAGTGGGTCTGGGAGCTCTATGGATTCGGGAAGCTATTCGATGCGACAGATCCGAAGTTAGGACAAAATTTTGATGCGAGACAAATGGAGCGATTGATGATTGTAGGCCTCTCGTGCGCTCATCCAGACCCTAAGGAACGGCCTCCCATAAGCAAAGCGATAACCTTCTTGAACTTCGATGCTTCGCCACCCATTCTCCCACCAAAGTTGCCCATCCCAACATACATCGTGCCTCCATCTTCGATGCCCGAATCGTCGCATGTGTCGTCCACCATCTTCAAAGTAGTGAACCACGAGCGCTGACAGTACTGAGCTGTCTGCATTTACACGCTCTTCCTAGAAATGTTCCAGTTCAACTTCTTCTGCATTGCTGCTGAAACAGCGTAAGTTTCGCTGTTTATATGGGTTCTGGATTGCAATTGTTCGGTTCTATGATTTGTAGCTATTACGTGTATGCAAGCAGAGCCTTAGTTTCTAGTTTCTGTACCCTCTTTAAGCTGTTAGCTATTGGTGGTGGTATTTGATATGATTTGGATGTGAAAATGTGTGTATGAGTGCTGTGGGACAACATAGCAGAGGGCGAAAAGGAGTATCGAGAAAGGATTGTAAGCTTAGGGGTTGAAGTTCTTTATGGTTGGTCTCTTGTATACATGACCGAACAGCCTGCCTATTCATGCATGCAAATTTTCCCGCATTTGTCGGAGATATCTTTCGGGGTTTTAACTTGGCCGCAAAATTCAGTACCATCTATTACACTGGGGAGTGGTAGTTGTTAATCCTAGAGGAACCTAAGCTTTTATAGAAAAATTGATAAAAGAAACTTCAACATGACGGAATTATGGACAGATACATTGTGTTGAGAATAGATCTCGAGTATAACCACGTAACGATAACCCCATGCAAGGAGATTTCCAAGTTTAAGTGATTTCTGGAAAGGGTTTCCCACTGTGGATCAAATCTGGTCTATATAAGAAGCGGGTCTTTTTCATGAATTGTATTCAATATGAGCTTTTAGGGTTCAAGTCAACGAATTTTGTAGTAATTTCTAGGGGTGCCAATGGGCTGCATATCATACAGGCCCGAAACCAAATAGCACCAAGCTTGGCCGGCCCCGAGCGACCCGATACCCAAATCATATAAGATATTCGGGTCAGGATCGGGCTTTTTTTAAATAAAAATAAATCAAGCGGCAAACCTTATAAAGAAAATCACACGATATCGTAGAAAATATCCGAGAAAATAATTTTTATTTTCCTTGCGCTGTCCTATCCTTTCCTTTCCCCTTGAGAACGACTTGATCCTCTCCGCCGTTCCAAACAACCCATTTGATCTACCACTTCTTCTCAGCCACGGAGGGACAAACCCACCACACGCCAAAACCATCTTATTCAAAACAAGAAGAAAAAGTAGCAGCAAAAATCACTGTTCCCACACCAGTTGAAAATTAACTTTGTTGTGATGGATACAAGCGAGGTATTGCTGACGTAGTCCCCACATCATTCATTTTTCACAAGTGTCTTGAGCGGGCCCCATCAGTTAGACAAAAGAAAAACTCCCTCTTCTCTCTTGACGGTCATGGTCTCCCTTCTCTATCTTTTCTCTCTCTTGCTGCCGACGGGCTCATGGCTCAGAACAAGTGGCTCAGGCTCATTTGTTGCCGTTGTCTGCGTATAATCAAATCCGATCCGCTCAGTCAGCGAGGCCAATGAGGGAGGACTGGTCGAGTTCTCGAGCTTCTAGCCACCATGGCCTCTCGAGCTAGAGCTTTGGCTCACTAGACACGAGCAAGCAAGCGCAAACTGGACATCGGTGGCCATGGCTGCGAACGGTAAGGATGCCTCAGCACTCGAGCTCAACTCTTGGCCATGGTCGCTTGAGCTCAAATCTGGCGGCCAACCATCATTGGCAGCGAGGCACGATTGTGATTCGCGGCTGCAACAATGGCAAAGGCTCAGGCTCAAGGCCAGAGAAGAAAGAAGGGTAAGCAGACGAGCGAGGAAGAGAGTGAGAAAGACAGAGTGGATGAGGAGAGAGAGAAAGACAAAGAGAGACAAAAACCGTCACCCTGAAGAGAGAAACCGGAGTTTTTATTTTCCTGACTAGTGGGTCACCTATGTAGACATCGAGCCACATTGGGGTGGAGGTGCTAGGGGCCCGTTGTCCTATCCTCTTAGTGTCACGTCCCAGACCCGTCGACGCCGCAATATCCCTTCACTGACAATTCGCTCATACCTGGCTAAAATGACGACGAGTAGGACTCGTCGTGGACCAACGACGGCTATCTAGTGCGACAGAGACAACGCTTACAATCCCCTGACAGACACACATGCCAGGAGGGGAAAGATAGAGAACAACAACGCAACAAAAACTAAACATTTAGATTATATCATTAACAGCATTATATCTAACCCTCAAAAGATAGACAGGTCTCATACTCTCAAAAAAGATGAAACAAATGCTTAATCTACTCTTGAAGTCAACTTCACTCCACTTGAGGATTGCAACTCCTCAGGGTCTGACTCTCTGGCGTCGGGGGATCAGACTCGGAAATCACTACACTAGCCATCGGGTCAAACTCACACTCGTCCTCTCGCCTCTATTTCCAGAACCGCATCTCCATCTGAATCCAAGGTCCATTGGCTCGGGGTCTACGACCTAACATTCGAAGGTCAAGGGGTAAACCGATCCCTCCAATCCGATATAGGTGCAGGCACATCACTACTTGACTGGACCACTATAAATAACTCTGTCGACCATCCAGGCATCGTATCGGTGGTGATCAAGGCAGTCACCTCCCACATCTACATACTACACTACTAACCTTCTTATACGAAGTATAAACCTACATGGTAAGGTTCTCGTCGGTCTCTATCTTAACAGGGTATCCCGAACCGAACAAATGGGAACTCATCTCAAGAACCTGATCTGAAATTGGCAATCAGCAAAACTATGTAAGTCGAAACTCAACAAGCACATGTCTAGACTCAATTAGAAGACAGCATATACCTCAGGCTAGAAATTAAATATCACATGCATGTTACAACTTTAGATCAAACAAATGCAAATGCAGATGCTATAGTTCTCTTAGGGTCCTCGGGGCTCACAATTAGCGCTTCACGGACCGAACTCCACCAGTGGCTCAATAGGTACTTCCAGTCCGGCACGTTATGGACGTTTCAGGCCTGGCCTCAACCTGTGTCTAAAATCACACGAAGTTGGCACCCTTGTCTCTCCAGCTACCCCGTGCCGAGCACGTTCAGGCGCAAGTGTAAGATCGTGGCTCAATTAGCATTGCGATGGCACCTCCTTATCACCCTGCATTCCGGTGGGCCCGTACGATACTGCCAAGTGTTGACACCTAATTTTTAGCCTTTTTATATTTTTAGAAAATTCTAGAAAATTCAAAAATCGAAAAATTACAAAAATGGTTCTGGAGGCCCTGGCCCAACCCAGGGGGCCCATTTCCAACAAAAAAATAATTTTTCGGAATGTTTGAGTATTTTTAAATAATTTCGAAAATAGGGAAAAGGGAAGAAAATTTGGGAAAAATAGCATTTGAGGCCGCAAAAATACGAAAAGATAGCCCATATTTTTCCTTTAATTCCCTTTTCATGATTGGTCTCTCGAAAAAAGAAAAGCGAAAATCGGGGCTATGTGTTTTTCTTTAACCATAACCCCCGAACTTGCAAAAAAAAATACATTTTCAGCTTTTAAAATTTTGATTTTTTTTATTTTAGGTCAAGGACATCATTACCCAAGCCCCTGAATTTTGTCTCGACCGAAAAGACCCCTCGATTTGCTCAATTTCAATTAAAGGGCCCGTTCCGCATTTTTATTTTCTTTCTCCCCCCGATTTTGCTAAAAAACGAAATTAATCCAATTCCGAGGGTACCCATGAAAACCCAAACCCGTCATCCTATAGTTTTCGCCATTCCGGATCCATTGGTGGGTCCGGTTTGGCTTGATTTGGCTGTTTAGGGCTTGAAACATAAGAATTTCATTTTCGGACAAAACCTAAAAATTGGGGTTTTCGTACAATTCGCGGATAAAAATTGGGCGAAACCACATTTTTACATGTAATTCGTGGTGGGCAGGCCAATTTCGAGCTCAATTTTGCGAAGAATGTTGATTTGTGGGTCAATTTGGTGAAAAAGGGCTCCCGGGTCGGGCGAAAACCCACAACCCGGTACTGTTCATCTTCAACCTTCACAACCACTCACACGCAGCAGACCCCCGTGGAGAAATCGACAAAATCGACCACGAATCCGGCCTAATCGACGACGAAAGGATAGGGGTTTTGAAGATGACTCATTTGCGGTTCCAACGAACCCAACCTCGCCTCGTGGCGTCGCCGGAAGTTGCGATGCCCAACCCCGTTTCCACCACCACCGCGCGCGCGCCGAGGAGGAGTCAGCGACCTACAGACCAAATCCAAGCCCTTCGTCGGTGACCCATGCCACGCAACTGTCCCGGCCCATTCCAAGACGTCCCCATCATCTTTCGGCGCCGGTGGGCGCGCCGACCGTGAGTAATGGGAGTGTAATCATACCCGGCACCAAAAAAGAAAACGCACTACAAACCAACTTGTCGGGGCCAATCACGCGAGGCGAGGGAGAGATAGAGCCACACCAAGCACGGGACAGGATCTATAAGGCTCGAGGAAGGCATAGCACGCAAGGGAGAGCAATTTTAAAAAAAAAAGGAGTAAGGGTCTGCCGGAAACAGAGTCCGAAATTGGTCGCCGATTGGGTTTTTGAGAGGAAAACCAGAGTGAACGAGAGACTTCTGAGAGAAACCAAGACTATACAGACCTTCCCCTATACCCCAGCTGTCAATCGAACCATCTCGGACCTCCATCCGCCGCCCGAGTCGCCGGAAAAGGTAGCGCGAATACCCCTTCGCGACTAAGTCATTTTCAGTTCTTGCGTTTTTCCGGGGTTGGCTCCGTTCGATTTTCGGGTCGAACGGAGCCAAACCATTCACTCCCGTATATGTCCCCGCGCTTGTTACGTCCCCCTTGAGTGATTGTGTGTTTTGGTTTCGCTCGAAATGCCCCCCCCCCCCCCCCCCCTCTTCCCGACGCACGTAAGGTGTTCGACGAAATGAGGGTGGTTCAAACCCCCGAATGCAGCCGTTTTTTAACTTCTTCTTGCATGCTCTATGTCATTGGTTGGGTTCGATATGTTCTACATGTGTTGTAATACTACGCATATATCTTACTTTGGCTCCTGGTTGGTACTGTCGTCGAAATATGGAGGCGGAAACAAGCCTGTGGTCTGACAAAAAGTCTGAAATTTTGTGAAATTCTGGCTAAGTGTTGGAACAGTCCAACTTGCCTGTTTCGGGCTCGATATTTCTTTGTCTTTCCGTAGTTTTTTTCACTCCTTTTTTGGTTCTTCGTGTTTTGTCTGTAGTAGAGCACTGTGAATGTGGCCTTTTGCCTTCGGTTCGTCATGGAGAAGTTTATGAGAGTCGAAACGCCCTCTGTGACCAGGGTTGGCGCCTAATGTTTTGAGTAAAAACAGTTCAAACCCCGACTTCCAGGGTGCGTTTCTCTCTTGCTTGCATGATTTAAGGGTGATTCTTGTTCAGGGGCATACCACATGTAGATCTCGTTACTCATATGTGGTTTTTATGTTGGTTGCGATCCGGATTGTGAGAAAGTGCTCACAGAACTTGTTCCCCAGAATGTTTTTTTTTTCTGAACGAAATTTTCTAAGTGTTGGGAACAATTCAAACCTCTCGTTTTGTGAGTCTTTTTTTTTTTTTGTATATTTTGAGCTTTGAGGTTATTGTTTGATTGAACACACTCTCCGTGTGTAGCTCTGCGCATTGGTGCCTTGATCTATGGCTTGATTCCTTCTTACAGATCGAGTTAGATCTTTAAAAGTCGCCTCAGTGAGAAGTTTTAAGCTTTTTCCAGATCTGGAACTGCGATGAGCCATATTTTCATGATTTTGGTACGGAGCGTTCGCTCATATTTTTTGGGATCTGTAAATTGTTTGAAAAACCTTGTTTGACCTAGTTTCATTGACATAAACGGATTTCAATAATGGCATCTGAGCGCAAAGATAATCACCCCCGAACATGCCTCAATGAGCTGGAAGAGTTAGAGGCCTTACCTTCGGCTAAGTATTGCATTGCGGGCTAGCCGTTTTCCCGACACCTTTTGAGGCGCTTGCTTGGTCAATTCTGAGTTCTTGGCTATTTTGGAAACTAGATCGTACCTGTTCCTTGAGGTATGGCGGTTCTCCTTGAGCAGATTTGTATTCAAGAAAAATTTCTATTGAAAAAGCCTTGAGGGGCTGGTGCTAAAGGGGGGAATTTTTTTCTAAAGTGTTGATAGCGACCGGCCGTCTTCCTGACGTCATTCGATGTGTCCGTTGGGTCAATTCATGCGTGGTCGGTCATTTTACAAACTAGATCACACCTAATTTCCCGTGGTATGATCATTTTCTCTAATTGCATCCGAGCATAGAGTTAATTATCAGAGAAAACCCTTCGCGATCAACTTCTCGGGCGAAAATTTTCGGGAAAATGAGTCGAAAACTTCGATTTTAAGCAAAAAATAAAAGGGTCCGTTATTTGCACTTTGGAGCAATTGGGCTTGATTCGCCTTGGAGGGAGGCCTATGTCATTCCGGTCTAATTTTTGTTCACCCGATCATGTCTGGGTTTCAATTTCTCGCCTTGTACCTAAATACCCGAGGGGCTCGGAGTTTGTTTACCGCTCTAGCGTAAAAATTTCCTTTGTATTTTCTTCTCTGCCCTTTGAGTGCTTTGGATGATTTTTTTTTCATAAAAAATTAGTGTGCCATGAAACAAATCCTCGAAAGACCATTCTGTATGAAACACTTAGCACTGAGAAAAACATGATTAGGAGTAAAAAAAAAAAAAAAAACCTTGCATGATCATTTTAGTAACGATCAATTTTGGACGGTAACCGCAAGGACTCTAGTACAAGACTAGGGTAACCAAATCCCCGCCTTAAATCCCTGTGGTTGCGTAGGAACGAGTGAATCCTCCCAATCACTCGATGAGGTATCGTCTACCTCCTCAAAAAGACCAGGTGGCGACTCCAATTGCATGCACACATAGCACATGCCATCCGACCACACCAAGGTCGAAACGGACAATTCCGTCGTGATTTTGGTATGGGCTTGGAGGGCCCGCGCCAAGCGCGCGCCCGACTCTTCGAGGTCTCTTGGCAATCCATTCGCCCGATCATCCGATCACCACGGATCGGGTCGCGACACCGCGGCCGTCCTGCACGGTTCTACGCACTCGCCAAACGCACAGTCTCATTCCAGTATGCAGATCAATGATGAACATTAATAGAATTTCAATTGGCCCACCCCGAAACACTCATTGCAAGTCAACTTTGCCCACATGCATTTCTCAAGATATTACCAAAGTACACAGTTCAACTTAAAATTAAACATTAAAATAATAAACCAGGATATTTCACGTTACAAACAACTCGCATTTCAGGAACCGGTTTCCATTCTAAATCACCTAGGCTCAAATGGCAAGCAATCTAGCACAAGGACAAGTTCTAGAGTCACAAAAAAATACCAATTAATCCCTATGATCAGAATAAATAATGAACATTTGACATTCAAGAAATTTAATATTTTTCATCATAAACCTTTCCCTTACGAAGTACACGGCGAAAAAGGAGCTCAATTCGGGATACCGGATGACCCAGAACGAGCCGGATTTCCCAGGTGCGCGGTGGCAACGCGCTGAGAGACAAGCAGAAAATTCCAGCAAAGCGGAGGGCAGCAGATTCACGTTTGGCCGAGGAGGAATAAGCCACAAAGAGAAGGACCAGCTGAAGGAAAAAAAAAGAAAAAGAAAAAGCCGCAGTGAGCAGAGTCCAAAAAGCAGCGAGAAATAATTGCCAGTAGAGAAAGAAGAAACCAAACTGCAGCAGAAAAATTCCAGCAGCACTCAGCAAGTCAGACGAGCAGAATGAGGAGCAGAAAGTCGCCAAATGCCTCGTGGAAGAAGGAATGAGCAGCAGTAAACCGCCAACAGATGTAGAACCGAAAGAAAAGAAGAGGGAGAAGAAAAGAAGAAAGAGAGTCAGCGGCAACCCTCCTCATTCACACGTGAATAGTCAAGTAGGTGGACTCCAAATCATGAAATTTTGTCCCATTTGCGTGGGAGGTGGGGGTTGAGCTGCCAAATGACATGGATATGATGGCTCGGCAGAGAGGAAACAGAAAAGAGGAATAAGCTATGTGATGTGGGGTTCTTGGGATAAACTTCAGTGAATTTGGGATAGGGATATTAAAGAGACACACGTGGACTTGGGAAGAGCTTCATGTCGAGATTAGAGGGGAAGGTGAGTCCTCCAAAAATTTTTAATTCTTCTTGTCTTGTAGCCAAAATCTAAGGACGTCACACTTCAGTCCATTCACTAGACCAAGGGCGAAGCAATTCAAGCAAGCAGTTGGAGTAATGGTTTGGATCTTTGGAGTGGAGGTGATCTGGGGACTGTGACTTGAAGAATCTTAGGACTTCTTGTTGCAACAAGATCATTCAAAAGCTGCGTTAACTAAGCTGTTGAACTCGAGCTAGTGATTGGGCTAGCGAACTCTAAATGGGCTCAAATGTGGTTTGGCTGCACCCGAAACGGTGGTTGAACCAAATTCACCGTTACACCATGACTGACGATGTTTTTTTTTTTGGGCATTTCGGAGTCATTTAGATCGTTTCTTTAGGCATTTCTTTGATTTTAGGCAATTCATGTGATTAATGGGCTTTTTCGTTTTTTTCGTAATTTTTTTTTACCTTCCTAGGGTAAGCACCATATATAGGTGCTTAAGACTTCGAGATTGACAACAAAGATTGACTTCAGTTTTTATAAAAAAGACGGAATTTTCTCTTTCTCGAGTTCTTTGAAGGACTTGATCGTATCAAGGCTTCCTGGGGAGAGGTTGATTTGACCTTATCGAGCGAGATAGCAAATTTCTCTTGTTTGTGGCGTCTATAACATTGGTTGGTTGACAAGAGTTCATCAACATGTCACGTTCATACCGAGGTTGCTAATTCACAGGCTCAATTGAGGGTCGACGGTTTGCAATCACACCTTCCGAACTCATAGAACGACTCAATCTGCTTCAAGCCCACATCATCCGTACTTGGGGACACGTGTCAAAATGATCGTGGATATGGGATCACGGTAAGTGATACCCCATGGGTATCCAATATTTTCTTCCCTGCCCCTCTCTCATCTTCATTGACTCTGATCACCATCTTCTGCATTCCACTAGAGAGGGAGAGAGACATCAGCACCATTTCTCTCCCCTTCCCCTCCCCTTTTGCTCCAGAATCTCAGCAAAAACTTCAAATATCAAACTGCATCATCAGAGAAGCTAGTTTGTGATAAAGGGTGTTGAAATGTGAGAGAAAAGAATGAAAAAACAATCACATCCTCTTTTGGGCACATATCGATCTCAAACCAATCAAAATTCAAGTCAAATCGGCTTCTCTTGAAGGACCCATCATCGATGGCGGTGGCAGACAGAGAAGACTGGAGTTGTAGAGGTGGCGCGTATGAGCAGTTGCCCATAGGTCAACGGTTGTTCTAGGTTCAGGTCTAGGTACTTGCTTTCCGTTCTTTGCCATGAGAACACAACTTTCCTATCTCTTCTGCATCACTTCACGAAGTTTCACATTCAGCAAGATAAATAGTTTTAAGAGCTCGGCTTCTTTTTCCATTTAGAAGTTGTTTCAAGGAAGCTATAAGGTTGTGTGGGGAGAGAAAAGGGGGTGGTGAAGCATTGGAGACAGAGAGGCCCTCACAAGGGAATAAAGATGAGGAAGCAGGGCAAGTGGGGGCCGAGATAAGAGAAAATAAAAGGGTTAAGCTTGACAAAGATAAGTGACGACCCATTTGAAACAGCACCTATATTGTTACTAAAATAATCCAAGGTCTAAGCCTGAAAATTAGGGATTTTCCGGGCCGTGTTCATGCCGATGCGGGCCCTTTTTGATGGCTCTAGTAGTATCATGAATTCTTTTGTTTCACAGAGAGATTGGTCACGAGTAATTATGTGGGCCGAACATTATTACAGAGGTAAATGGGTTCAAAACTTATTATAACACACATTCAATGAATTTGGGTCATATATGCGTTAGTTCGAGTTTTAATAAATGAGTTGTTAATGGGTTAAACAGGACTAGAACGATAGAGAGAGAAACCATCTCTCCTCATATGTAGCTAAGCGGCAAGATCTAACAGTTCCCATGATAACAAGCTCGCCTAATGAGCAGCAAGACCAAGATCGTCATCGTCTGAGGGATGGCATCAAGTACTCCTTCATGTCCAAGATCTTCACTCTCATAGACGCCGCCACTGCCAAGGCTTACTTCAAGTACAGACTGTTGTAGGAACCTCAAGGGGCTGGTCTCTGTCATCAACAGCAAGGATTGGATCACTTGATGTTGGAGTACGTTTAGCTATGTAAGCCTGCAAGGTGCAGCGCTTATGGCCCTAATTTCGGTTCAGATGCAGTCTCTAAAGGTCTATTGACATTTTGCTCTTTGAGGATACTTAACTTGGATTAGCAGCAAGACCTATTGTATTTGCTTGTGATATCAGCAAACAGTATTCGTGACGCCCTAATTTGGTTCAAAGGCAAGCCTGGAAGGTTCGTCACCACCAGTAATCGACCAACGGATTTGGCAACGCTTAAGTGGGACTCCTATTAACTTGGAAAATGGGATTCCCAGCAATGAAGCCTATAGGAACCATCGGCATGCAGCAATAGCTCTAATAGGACTTTATTGGCTGGATTAGACTGCCAAATCAGTGAAGAGCGAGTGATCACAAGCGCGAGGAAGGCCGCGGCGGTACTAGCAGCTGTAAAGCTGTCACTTTTTTATTTTTTATTTTAACAGTTTAGATCTCATTGGCATTTTTTTTTTTGTTTTTCAAATGGGTTTAAATAGTGGATTTGTATTGGATGTGGGTTGGTATGAATATCTTAAATAGTCTTCGAATTACGGGCCAATATGAGTTAAATATGTGGATTTGGGTCAGATCAATTGTGACCACCAAAACCAACTAACCCAACCATCCAACAAAGACCCAATCCAACCCACCTGTTTGTCATCCAAATTCTTATGTGTGAGATATGGGGTATATTGGGGTGGCAAATACTAAAAGTGTTTTCAAAGTACCCTCGATTATGATTTTTATTACTATGATCGCCTGATATATGCATTGAGTAGTGGATGGTTTTCCCCATGTAGTACACTGTGGTGCTAGTGTAATCACTAGAGGGGGTGGACTAGGTGATTCAAATAACTTTGGAAATCAACCGAAGAAATTTAACAGATAAGTTCAGAGCTAGTGAACGATGTAGCTAACAGATTTCTGAGGTGTCCTAATACTATAGCAGCCGTGCACAATTCAAACTATACAATATAAAAACAAACAGTTTAAGGGATAGAGAATTTGCCATATAGAGTTTATAGTGGTTTGACTTATTCAAAACCGCATTCCACTTCTTCCACGGTGGTAGTAATCGGTTGGATTTCACTAGTGAATAGCTTAGATATACAACATTGTACAATTCTCAAGTCCACTAGACTATCCGTCTGACACTCTCTCACGTGATATGAATCTCTAAATATTGCAACATTTGGAATCAAGAATATAGAATGATGTGAAGCTCTCTTGATCTTGACATTTTAAAGATTATGCTCTCTAGTCTTACACTTTTCAGTCTTAATGTCGCCTTTTATATACTTCACCTCCAACACCCATCGTAATGTTTTACTCAAAGGATCACTCTCAACTTCACGTCTTGAACGGGATGTAAAATGATCTCAAAGCCATTAAAGGTTAACAAAGGACATACATCTCCTGGTTAGGATCAAATGCCAATACAATTATTCCATAGATAGAGTTTTTTAGTAGGTGAGTTTTCCTCATCTTTGTTAATCAGTTCCTTTTATGATCTGCTGATTGATAACTTCAAGAACAAATTCAATTGATTGCAGCTATTAATGTTATATAAAATCTCAATTAAATCATCTTGAAGAATCTCATAACCTTCTAGTCGTGACATGAAATGCTTCCGAGAGTGTTAGCTACGTACAACAGTTGAGATCCTCGCACAACGCTAATATTTTTCAATAGATGAGACCTTCAAATGCCAATATCTAAAAACAGAACTTGAGATCCATCTTCGGTGCCTCCAAGCATCATTGCAATCACGATTTTACCTCACATTTACCTATCTAAGGTCCTCCAAGCTTTTACCAAACTTCCCATTAGGCTTGTTTCACCTTGTTACTTAGGTAATCGCAGCTAGTAGATACCTCTACACCTAATGCCTTGCTTATCATTAATAGAGAACTCATCTTCAAGTACTTTTCTATTAAAAGAAAACATGTGCATAATAGCTTGGCATCTTTCACGTAGTTTTTACTCAACCAATAGATGCATTAGTAGCCTGTGATTGTTTATATCTTCAAAATATCATAAGGGATTTTCCCTAATGGTAAGTTCCATTGACCGAACTACATAAATATAATATCTATTTATTTCCTAATTCTTAATTGTTCGATCACTTGTATTTTGCAATAACAAGTATTACGGCCAAACTTGATTGAGTTGAAGCGAATGATGGCAACAGAAGAAAGAACAACAAAATCAATAAGTTTGCTAGAATAGTTTTGATTTCTAGAAAATTCAAATTGATTATTATCTTTTACAAGATAAATCGACACTTACCTGGAAGGAAGCCATCATCAATGAAGCAAACTAATTGGATTTTGCTAATAGAAATGTTTTGGGTGTAATACAGGTGACTAGGCCCTAACATCGTGTTTAGCATTGTGAAAAATGAAACATTGCTTTGGACACATTGATGAGCTATATAGATTACATAATGACTTATGTCTACTAATCTGAATCATTATGTAAAATAGGGTGACCCGTTGCTTTTAGGGGATGTCAGTGAAATTTTTTTATGTAAATATCTTCAATTAATTACATGAGCAGGATACAGTAGGGGAGTCTTTGTTTACGACATTAGCAAATCGTATGAAAGTTGAATAACATACGGGTGTTAAGCTTAATCATTAATTTCCACATGCAACTGAGATCCCCACGATTTCTAAAGTTCTTGGATATTAATTAATGTTAACACCACTAAAAAGACCCCAAATGTATACCTGTGCCACCAATTGCCTCGTATTGATTTTTGTATCACAATCAAAAACTAGTACATCCGTTGCCATATTACCCAAACATGATGTTGTTGTCCACAACCGAATGTCACATTTACCAAAACTGATATTTCTCGTACCAAAGTTATGTAAAATTGTGGAGGAAAAGTACCAAAACGGTCTGTAAACATATTGCATTGGTGCCAATAGAGAATGTGGAGTGCAATTGATGACTACAATGTTTCACGCGAGGGCCGAAGGAGCGCGGTGGTTACCTTACCTTCAAACGACACCCATGTGAGGGCGAAATGAATTG
Source organism: Psidium friedrichsthalianum (assembly GCA_019149425.1). Lineage (NCBI taxonomy): Eukaryota > Viridiplantae > Streptophyta > Magnoliopsida > Myrtales > Myrtaceae > Psidium > Psidium friedrichsthalianum. The sequence continues at coordinate 800 of JAGVVM010021218.1, read as the reverse complement.
TTTACCTCCCAGCTGGCAAGTTACTTATCTTTAGTAAAATACGACGAAATGTGAGATTTACAATAATTTCTTTGATCAACTTTCTAACTAAATTTTCCGATATGCCATTGTATAAAGCGATTGTATTAGGAAATGTTACAGCGAAAAAGGCCACAGAGAGTGAGAAATCTTATTTAACCGGGACATCATAATGAACATTACATCAATTGTACGAAAAATGGATCGTTTTGGTAAACCGTTGTCTTCATACTGCGACACTGGGGTCAGCTGCTTATTTCCTTACTCTACCATGAAAATCGGCTAATTTTGATTGGTGCATGCTGTGACCCAATGGTTCGCCTTGAGGGCAGGTAAAAAGTGACATTATTATCTTTCGCTACAAGACATATTTCGTTATATATAGTCAAATCAAATGTGGCGATTATTGATTTGGTGGCTTTTGCATAATGTATTTAAAATGAGAATAAAGAGGATGTTGGGAATTTCGACTTGTAAGGCAATTGTGATGATTCGGTCATCGTTTCTCACCTAATGGCATTCTGCTATGTCAGTGTATTCATGTGGAAACGATAGAAAAGACAAAATTCGAAATTTTGGACAAAATTGGCAAAATTTCAGGGACAATGAATTTAGGGATTGGTTGAATAATTTATCTGCTCTCACTATCTATATATTGTTATAGGGAGAAATTCTCTTTTTCTTAAACTAGCTTTTGCCAAAAACTAATTTATGGTTAATGCTTATTACTTAAATGTATGTGGGGATATTATCAGTTAACCAGCAACTCCCCTACTACACTA
>JAGVVM010021216.1:0-21452 GCA_019149425.1 Psidium friedrichsthalianum | reverse complement strand
CCAAAGAAATGTTGTGTGGCATCGTATACCCTTGATTATAAGATAGCGCTCGCGATCTAGACTTGTGCATCAGTCAAAGTGCCCTAAATCCAAGCTGATATTGCATAAGAAATTCAAGCCTCGCAAAGAGAATCAACTTTTGAGCTGAAACCTATCCAAGTGCGCTGCTATTATTTGAAAGACTACCTCATGCGGTAGGAAGATTTAGCAGAACCACTTCCATCCCCCGTGCCAGGAAATGAACTATAGCAGGAGTTGCCATAGTTAAGACTTGCAATTGAAGAGAGTAACAAAGTAAAAGCTCTGACCCAAGAGGTTCAATCCTACTACAGTTAAGCAGCAAATGCTTGCTAGACAGAGCATAGGCAATCGACACAGAACGAAGAGATGCTAAGACCAAAGTTGGGGACCAAAAGGAGGAGTTTCAAGAACAGTTTCAAGGAAATGCTTCAACTGTGGCAAGATGCGTCACTGATCCGGTGGATTGCCCCAGACTTCTAAAGAAGAAGAATTATGAGACAAACATAGTGAATGACATCACTCAAGATATATCAGACATAAACCTCTCTGCAATGCTTTTGATGTGAACTTAGTTGGGTCCAATCCGAGGAAAATGGTGGATTGACACTGGTGCACTAGGCACATATGCCTGTAATACGAAACTATATCTTCAAACTATTGAACCAATCAAGGGGAGAAAGTTTTCATGGGAAACTTTGCATCTTCTATTGTCGAAGGCCAAGGAAGGACTGTGAAGATGGAAAAGAGCTAAATTTGAACAATGTCCTATATGTGCCCAAAAATTCGAAAGAACTGGTCTTCGGGTCTCTGTTAAACAAACATGGATTTCGTATGGTGTTTGAGTCAGACAAGTTAGTTTATCTAAATTTGGAATGTATGTGGGGAATGAATATATATTTGATAGCTTTTTAAGCTCAATATAATGACAAATTATCAATAAAGATAATAATTTTTTTATTTATTTGTTTGAGTCTTCTAATTTATGCCATGGTAGATTATGACACATTAATTACGTACATTGCGTAGATAAATTAACTTAGAACATATTCCCTCATTTCAAATTGATTCAAAAATATATGAAATTGTGTTGAGGCAAAATTAATGAGATCATCGTTCAACAATTGAAAGAAACACTGAACCCCTTGAATAAATTCCAAGTGATGTTACGATTTGAAATTCATACAAACAAGATACGGTAAGAAATATTTCATTACCTTTATCGATAATAGCACTAAAATACTGCTATGTGTATTTGCTTAAAAGCAAAAATGAAGCCTTAGAGAAATTTGTTCTTTATAAGAATGAAGTTGAAAATCAACTTAATAAGAAATTAAAAGAGTGAGAAGTGATAGAGATGGTGAGTATGAAGAACTAATCGTGAATTCTGTGTCATACACGAAATTTATACATGAAGTAACCGCGCCTTACTTACCTCAATCAAATGGTGTAGCTAAACATAAAAATCGCACATTGAATGAAATGATGAACTGATGTTACTAAGTTCAGGTTTACCTCAAAATATGTAAGGTGAAATTATTTTGTTAAGTAATTACTTTTAAAATAAGGTACCTCGAAAAAAAGAGGTTAAAACGCCTTATGAGTTATAAAAAGGTAGGAAGACCATCCTACAAATACTTATGAGTGTGGGGGGTCTTGCAAAAGTGGCTGCTCCAATACCAAAAAAAAAAAACAAAAAAATATGGTCCTAAAATGGTGAATTGTATCTTTATAGGCTATGCACATAAAAGAATACATATCATTTTTTTTTGTACACAAATCGAAAATTTTAGATATACACAAGAATAAGATCATAGAATCTAGAAATGTATCATTCTTCAAAGATATATTTCCTTGTAGATCTAATGATGGATCAAGTTCGTCTAAACGAACGATTGAAATTATGAATGATAGAAAGTCATATTCAAACGTGAGCTAGAACTGAGACATGGCAAAAGAGCAAGAGTGGAAAAAATCATTTGAAATGATTTTCTAACTTATTTGTTAGAAAGGAACCATTGAATTATGCATAAGCTGTAAATTCTTCTGAGGGACTTCTATAGAAAGAAGTAATAAAAAGTAAAGTTGATTCTATATTTGCAGAATCATATTTGGAAGCTAGTGGATTCTTCCTCCTGATTGTAAACCTTTAAAGTTAAGATGGATTTTTTATAAGAAAAATGAAAGTAAATGGCTCTATTGATAAGTATAAAGCCAGGCTTGTAATCAAAAGATACAAACAACAAGAAGGCTTTAAATTACTTTGATACTTATTCTCCTATGATAAGAAGAAACTACATTAGGATGATACTACATTAAAATCTAGAAGTACATCAAATGGATATAAAAATAGCTTCCTAAATGGTGATTTGGATGAAGAAATCTACATGGAACAACCTGAGGGTTTTATAGTTTCAGGACAAGAAAGAAAAGCATGTAAATTGGTGAAATCATTATATGGCCTAAAATAAGTGCTAAAGCAAATGAGATGAAAAGTTTGATGATGTAATGATTACCAATAGATTTAAGATCAATAAATGTGATAATATGTCTATATTAAAAAAAAATGACTATGTCATTTTGTGTCTTTACATAAATGACATACTCATTGTTGGTATTGACGACAAAATGATCAAATTTACCAAGAATATGTTAAATTCAAGATTGACATGAAATCTATGAAACTTGCTGATGGGATTTTATGAATTAAAATTACAAGAACGTCAGAAGGTCTTATTTTAAACTAGTCATACTATGTAGACAAGATTCTTGAAAATTCAACATGAATGATTTCGGTATTGCTAGAACACCATTTGACAATAGTCTTTATCTGTCCAAGAATAGAGGAGAGAGTATTTCTCAAGTAGAGTACTTTAGAGTTATTGAAGGACTAATGCACGTAATGAGTTGTGCTAGACTAGATATTGCCTATACCATTAATAAAATTGGATAGACATACAAGCAATTCGAGTACTGACCATTAGAAAGTGATAGTGAGAGTACTTAGGTGCTTACAATATACACGGAATCATGGCCTGCACCATACATACATCCCAACTGTTCTAAAAGAATATAGTGATGCAAACTGGATATCTTGATATAAAAAGACTCATAGTCTACTGGGATATGTCTTTACACTAGTAGGTGCAGCTGTATCTTGGAAATCCTATAAACAAACCGTTATAGCCAAATTTACAATGGGAATTTGAATTTATAGCTTTGGATAAATATAGTGAAGAGGCTGAATGGCTACGCCACTTCTTAGAGGACATTCCAAAATGGCAAAAATCTGTGCCGCCAATCTGTATATATTACGATAGTCAATATGTGATTAGAAGAGCACAGAGTAACATGTATAATGTAAGTCTAGACATATACATCATAGACATAATACTATTAGACACAACTACTCTCTAATACTGGAATTATCATCTATTGAAAATAAAGTCAAAGGATAATATTGCGGATCTGCTAATCAAAGGGTTAAATAAAGAGTTAGTTGAAAAATTGACAAGAGGAATGGGACTGAAGGCCATGAAAGAATAGGTTGATATAAAGAAACCTAATCTAGTTAATTGGAGATCGCAACCTAATTATATAAACTTAGTAATGTCATTGTAGGGGTTTATCCCTAAAACCATTCTTATAAAAACATCGGTGATATTGTAAGAAAAAGAATAACAATTTTGCTTTAATGATTCTTAAGTGGAGTAAATAAATTACTCAAAATTAAGTAATCACCTATGTGAGAGAGAAGTGGGGCCACTTCAAAGGAGAATTATTTAGGGTTAAATTCTTTAGAAACTCTTACAGAATTATGTAGATATTCATGGCCAAGAAATAATTATTATGAGAACTAAACAAACATTAAGATGATTCTTGTGTGAAGTGTATGGTTCATTTACATAAGAAAGAAGGACAATTTAAGGACATCATAGTCTAATGGAAAGCTAATAAAAAAAATATTTTCACAAGGAATGTTCAAAGGGTAATGCCTACCTATCCTATGTAGGTTTAATTGTTGAACACTATCACAGAGTTAAAACTAAGACAATTTTCATTCATGTGGGGAATTGTTGGAATATGGGATAAACTGATAGGTGAATGAAAAATGATACTCAAAGAATACTTTTGAGTTGGAAGTGGGAAGTGAAAAACACTAATCTCGCATTGAAAAAAAAAGAAGGCTTTAGAGTACTTTATATAGAGTTACACTCCTTTGAAGTGGTAACTATTATAATACATGCACTAGGCTCATGTGCAAGCGAAGGAGGGTGCAAATCCCAAGCCCAACGATTTGAATTTGAGCGTGAGCCGGATGACTTGCATACACAAATGCATAAACCGGAAAGTGGGTCTCGTGACAAGCCCATTTTTGCCTTATGGTTTAATTTTTTTAACTCAAATTGTTGCATCTGTAAATGGTTGTTGAATCAATTGAGAAACGACATATAATGGCAGATTGTGTAACAACTATTGAATCAATTGAGAAATGGCATGTTAATGACAGATTATGTAATTGTTGTTTTTGAATCAATTGAGTAATAGCAGATTAATGGCATTAAAGTCTGTTGTTACGAAATTAATTTTATAACAGCAAATTTAATCAATCATTATCATCCTTATTCTCAAAATGCCCTACTTACCTTAAAAATAGATGGCTTTCCATTCCAATTTCAAAAAATCGAAAAAAATTAAAAAAAAAAACTCTCTCTTCTCTTTCTATTCTTTGCATTTGCATGATTTTTCGATTTTTCGATAGTGTTCAGTTCTAGTTCATTCAAGTTCGTTGAAAGTTCTGAGGTATTGTGCTCACTTCTTTGCTACTAACTATTGTATCTTGAGAGACAGACGTTCACGAAATCTCAAGTACGTACTAGAGGGAACGAATCTGTTTTAAGGAAATTGTGTCAAACAGAGGCCTCAATATTTATTTATATTGATTGCATTTGTTTCAATTTTGTTATTATACAATTCCATTTCTTTTATCAGTTTATATACTATTTGTAATATTTATGCTTAAGCCATTTGAAATTTCGCAATAGAATCTTGATAAACATCTTGCATTATGCCTGCTTTGGGCTATTGTTCACTAGATCGAGGAAGCTTGCTTATGGACTGGTCTTGAGCTGGTGAAGCTCACTTTACCTATTCAAACAAGGTCATATCTCAAAACAAAACACCAATAAACTATTGGAGAAAAATAATTAGATGCATAAACAAGTAAAATTAATTTCGAATATCTTAGAAGACTACTTGGCATTACATGACCACTGCAACTTGACAAATTCCTTGAACCCGTTAGACTCTGTGGGGAAAAAAAAAAGATTCAATCTAACAGTTGTATGCCCCACACATGAAAAACCCTTCATTCAAGATAGCCAAACTAAGCCCCTCCACTTTCATCAGAAAAGACTTCTCAAATACTGTTAGGAAAAAGCTATTCATGACACCCAACCATTTGTAATGCGGAACTCAAACAATCCACTCGGCTACCACTTTTCAAGACCCATGCTCTTGTGCCCTACACAAAAAGCTAATTCTGAAAAATTCACAATACATACATTCTTGGTCAATCTAAGAGGTTTTTTCAAGCGATCGTAATGTTGACTTGGTTAAGGGCTTACACAAACGGGTATTTGTTTTGAGGTGATCAAGGAATCAATTCAATCATTACTTCCGATGGGTTTATAAGTCAAAGAACTCGAGGATAAGACAAGAAATGATTAGTTCCACTCCTTTAAGTGGTAGCTTCTCATGTAAAGTCATCATTTATACTTGGAAACATCCAATCTCGAAAAGCTTCAGATTGGTTGCTAATGTTGGTTCAAGGAAAGGCTCATAGAGCTCAGCTTTCTTTTTTTCTGTTCAGCGGTTTATGAGTTGGTAACCATCCTAGCATAAATACCAATCTCACTCAATTCTGAAATGCATGTGACTCTAGGGAATGCACTTGTCTCGAGAGTTCATTAGCTATCCATCTTCTTTTTGCCAACATAAGAGTTTTCGCTTTTTTTCCGTAATTTTCTGTTGGGGTAAGCTTTATGCCTTTCATTGCATCTAGCTTCTCTTCCTTTTTTATGGACATTGGTCTTGCCTTTCTACACAAGGCACATTAATTTTTAAGCCCTCTACTTTTTATTTCTTTTTTTTTCCTCTACCTTTGTATTTTTTTTCATCTGACATTTAGCAGCCTATCCCTAGACTTTCGAGACACTTCACACTCAATGCACAATTACCAATCTTCTTGGTAAATCACATGCCTTGCCCTAGTCAGTCGTGCGGAGATGATCATCATTCAAATTTTAGAAATGAACGATTTAGGCTCAACTTGGCTAAGGCAATGGATATTGAGTGTTTGAGTAGAAGAAATAAATGCTCTTCTTCATTTTGGGATGCCTTCAAGTTCGGGATATAAGTACACTGTAAGTGCCCATAATCTTTTGTAAGCACTCACTTGAGTGCCATAACTTTTATTTTCATTCACTTAAGTGCCATAACTTTTAAGAGTCAGCCCCTACTTAAGTCCATCGCTCTATATGGATACCGCAAAAGCTGACAAAGCAGATAAAAAAGATGATGTGGATGCCGAAAAACCTAACGTGTAGTCAAAAAAGCTTAAAGTAGCACTTAAATAAATATTTTCCTCTGAATGGCACTCAAGTGAATGACAAGAAAAGGTTATGGTATTCAATTGAGCATTGTGCAAAAGTTATGGCACTTGCGATGTACTTATCCCTCGATCTTCCATGAGGATTCACCTGAAGTTATCCACAAAAGGTTAACACAGTGAAGACAACTAAATATTTCTTCCCTTTTTCTTACGTCGAGCTCCAACCATAAACTCCAATACCTACCCCGATGTGGGGTTTCATGATGGCCTGATTTTCAATAAATGAATTTATTTGGACTAAATAGCAAGTCGACATCGAGCTCAGATAATTAGAGATTACAAAGTGGAAGTTAATAATTTTGTGCAATGGATTGAATTGGTTTAATGCTATAGCCGACTACGCGATATTTTATTGGACCACTAGAAATTGTGAGGGTAGTTTGATGAAAAACGATCTGACATGGAATTGATTTTGGATGAATCACCATATCATAAAACTCTCTTGAGTAGCCCCATACTTTCACTGCTATAGCTTACACTCACTATATAATCCTCCCACTCTCTCTCATCTCATCTGTAGCCCTAAATCTCACGCTCTCTCTTCTTCCATCTTTCATTCATTCTTACTTCATTATTTTCACCGAGGCTAGCCCTCTTGGTCGAGGCTTGAACAACCAATGACACTGCGACTCCATAGCTCATCGTACGAATCGGATTCTTCTCGAGCTTCCAAAAACACGCACTCATGCCCCCTCCCCCCACTGATCGTACACATTTCCCTCTCCATCGACATTCTCATGGAACAGTAAAACCATCAAGGAAAAGTGTAGTTTGAGCTACGTCTAGAAAGTGAATATGAGCTCTATTTTTTCCTATGTGACCATGAGGATGGGGCCAACTCAAATCTATGGCTAATGCCTGACGAAGTTGATGGATTTCTATGGAACTTATGCTACACCGAAGTGATAGGAGAGACCACCGTTCATTCGAGTTGATTCAAACCTCATTTGCTTCAAGCGATGATCCCAGTCAAGTAATGCAAACTGCGATGTTCGAAAATGGGTGTGAAATTGAAGTGTTTTGAATGCTAGTGTATGGAGAAACGGACTTTGAACAAATGATCCATCATTGAAAGAATGCCTTGAGGTCATGGGTGGTAGAGATTTGATGATTGATCATCTCTTCTTTGCCAATTTGAAGTGAATTAATCATGAAAGCCCTAAAGCCTTGAGTATGAGGAAGGGGTTAATTACCTGATTCGCTGCTTGAATTGCTATCGTGGGGGTCATAGGTGAGCCAAAAGCTGTAGCGTGAATTGTTTGGGTTGTCATTGAATTGTGAAGAATCGAAAAAGGCTGGAGACTTGGCACCGTAGCATTGGACGTGTTCTCTGGATGGAAGGTCGCATATATGATTTGTTACTTGAGTGGGCTCATTTTAATTTAAGCCCACGAAATCAATGCGCGGATTGGCCTTATTTGTCTTTGGATTCATAATGATTAGAAGTGGAATCGCAAGAAAGAAGTTGGCCTGAGGTTGTGGCTGCAGGTAGTTGGTGAAGGATTTGAGGAGTTTGCAGTGTTTGACATGAATTGATTTGTGATTTTCTATGTGTTTTCCTAGCTTTTCGTTGATTGATGCTTGTTAAGATCTATCTGTATGAATGAAGGAGTAGGTTGCCTAGCTAGCAAACATTAGAGCTAAATGTCTTACTTGCTATAGTTTCGGCGCTCACTCACGCGTTAGAATTAACTCTTTCAGATAAGCTTCCATTGAGAAGTAGTTCCCCCCATTGTTTTGATGGAAGTGGAACATAGTGCATGTCACAGTGGGGTAGTAACTCTCGGAGTAAAGATGTTTACTTATTGTAATCCTCTAGTAATACTCTATAGCTTCGATTTGCCACCAAAAAAAGATAATGGTAAATTAACTGGAACGCCTTAATACCTATAATGCTCATCGAATTACCAAATCATATGTTTTTAGCCCTAATTAGAGAGCCTTTGTGTCGTTATATTTCTTGCCAACGTCTATACAAGTTAGCAAACCCTAAATAAGGCCAGACACCTGTAGGTGTGCAATGTTATTTCTCCTTTTTACAGAAATACTGATGCCTCTTTAACTTCTTATAGCGGCCGAGCCACTGCCCACTTTTTAGTTTGGATTAGCTCATCCACATACTACCCTTCCATAATTAGTAAATATATAGCTAATATTAAATATAGAAGATTGCTAGTGCTTAGCATAAGGACGCTACTAGAATGTCACCAGCTCCCCGAATAGAAGCCATTCAAGCGAAAGGAGCTGATCCTCACAGAAGCGGTGAGCCCCTTGCACAGCCCATTATTTATGAACATTCTATACTACCTCTCTTTTTCTTTTTTCTTTTCTTTAAGCTCATATGGCTAAGCCAAGAGATCAACTTTAGTTATGGTAGAGAAATGGAAATGCCTTTCAGTCATTTAGATCTGATACGCATGTCGCCGACCCCTACCCGAGATTATCATGCGAAGATCCGAGAGACGCTTAATGGATTGCCTGAAATTAATTTTTTCTTTTTTTTTTTCCCTACCAAAGAGTTAAATGAGATTATGCCTAGCCCATTTTAGCAATTTCGAGTTAAACCGAGTGCGGGCCCTCCATCAGCGCCCATACTAAATCGCACGTCTAGGAAGAGATTTCAAATCGGGCATAGACGCTTAAGTATAAGGCCTCTGAGCGTAGACATGTGATCATGTGCAGCAATCGGAGTCAGCCACATCAACCATTTCTTGGAAGGCCCGCATGACATTGGAAAAACCCTATCGAGAGGATTGGAAATATCGTTCGATTCTAGACGAAAAATCAGATTGGATTCACAGGGGACGCTATCGTATACGACCGCATATTTACTATCAATGCCCTTCGGGATCACCTAAGTGAGTGATATATCCCTAATCCTAAGGAGTTCTATGCAGGCGCAGCATTGAGTAAAGTAAGGCCCTTTGTAAAAGTCTCAATGCTTTATTTTTCCTAACTTTTTTAAAAATCGTCGTTCATGCCAACATGCGAGCTAATACGTATCCCTATCAATCACAATCATAGAAATAAATGCGCGATCTAGGAAATCAACATGCCCAGAGAACCACACGTCAAGTCAAGTCAAAGCGCCGCCGCCATAAGGGCGCTTAAAAGAAAGCCCTAGAAACATGCCTATGGGCCCTTTCAAGGATAGAGTTATGGAATAGTTTCCAGTCAGATGACCAGATAGGGCAAAATGATCATTGCGAAGGCTAGGAGATTTAATCGTGCAAAAGGATCAAATACATATAGGCCTGTTTTTCCTTAATTCTTCAGAATTTTTATTTTGGGAATTTTTCTAGGTTTTCCATTTTTTCTAGAATTTTCCTAATTTTTTCTTAATGAATTTATCTAAGGACTATTCTTAATTTTTTAGACAAGAGCCGCGACCCCACACAATCGTTTCGATACTTTTCAGCGACTATTTCTATTTTTCAATTTTTTTAGAATTCTGAAAATTTCCCAAAATTTTCTGAGATTGTTTTCATTTCTTTTTTAACAAAAAAACAAAAAAAAAAAAAACGAAAAAACAAAAAAAAAACAAAAATTCATTTTTTTTTCGTTCTCTTCTTTTTTTGATGCATTTCATGAAATTTTTTGATATTTCTTTTTGAAATATTTTATTTTTTTAATTTCCATTTTGGGGGGGGGGAGGGGGCGGGACCTGTTCATTTATTCAAAATTACTCTGTTATTTTATTACTACTTTTTTCTTATATATTCTGAAAATCTTCTATGATTTTAATGCGACACTTTTTTTTAATTTCTACCTATTGATCATATCCATACTTTCCCACTATTCCTATAATATCAACTTTTTAAGATTCTTCCTATAATTTTTTATGATTTTTCCTGATCTTTATTTTATTTTTTTTATTTTATTTTTTATATTTAATTTTTTTTTTTTTTTTTTATTCTGCTCATCATAAATTCCATTTTCCTTATTTTACATTCGTCTTTCCTTTATTTATTTTTATTAATTCTACGACCGGGAAGCTGGAATCCTAAAACCCTCATAACTAAAACGACAACGTTACCTACTTTATATAGTATTATCTAGCTATTTTTATTAATTATATTATTTATTAATTTTTTTTTTTTTTCATTTGATTGTCTTTTTTTTATGATTAGTATTCTTTTTTTTATTCTACCTTTTGTTTGTTACGGAGCCTGGGTAAATAGACCCGTGCCCCGACCCCCCACAAAAGATAGCAATTAAAAAAAAGAATACTAATCCAGAAAATCATAAAATTTAGAAAAAATAATAATAATTAATAAAAATACCTCAAAACTCAATAAAGTAGAAACGGTGTTTTTAAGGTTAGGGTTTACGGAATTCAGATCCCGCGTCCGTAGAATTTTAATCATGAAATAAAACGAATGCATAATAGCGAAAAATAATAGAACTAGAAAAAACACAAAAAAAAAAAATAAATAAAATCAGCGAAAAATCATAAAAAAATCTAGGAAAATCTTACAAAAAGTTAGAATAGAAAATAAGGGAATACCAGTGGCTAAAATAGAGAGAATGAATAAATTCAAAATAAAAAAAAAGGTACCATCAAAAATCATAAAATTTCAGAAAATATAAAAAAAAGTGTACAAAACAATCACAGAGAATTTGAACTAAATGAACAGGCAAATAAGAAATAAAAAAATAAATTTCAAAAAAGAAAATTCAAAAAATTTCCAATAACAAAAAACCCGAAAAATGAAAAAATCAGAAAATTTAGGGAAATTTTAGAAAAATTCTAAAAAAATTGAAAAATATGGAAAAGTCTGAAAAGAATCAAAATGTTCCCCAAAAAATAGCAAAAAAGTCCTACTAGAAAATCTATAAAAAAAATAAGCAAAATTCATAGAAAAAATTGAAAAAGAAACCCAAAATAATTTTTCCCAAAAAATTCTGGAATTAATAGGAAAAACCAGAGCCTAATATGCTTCATTGATCCCTTCTTCACATTTTAAATCTCCCCGAGCCTTCAAAATGCATCATTTTAGCCCATCTTGGCCGTCAACTACAGACCGAAACTTTCCAAAACCATACCATTTGAACCCAATATAGCATAGCTCTTTCTAAGGCCTTTCTAAGACCCCTTAGGTGCCCGCTTGACTGAACTTGACTGCCGTTCTCTGCCATCGTTGATATTCACTGATCGCCGCATTTATTTCTATGCATCAGTGATTGATAGGATAGCAAGCTACGACCATTCTGCATGAAACCCTATTTAGACTATTATAAAGCCCCGTACTTCTCGTATCCCAATACTCGCCTGCATGACTCCTTAGATCAGGAAATCACTCACGTACAAGTAACGCAAAGCAGACGCATGAATAGAAATATCGGCGCTAACTAAGCTCCTTGTAATCCAAATCCTCTGCGTTCTCGCAGACGACCGAATATCTTCCCAATCGCCTCCGAAGGTTCCAATCCATACGCACTCCGATGAAATGGTTGGCAGACAGCGTGTTTGGTTTTTTTTTCCGGGGGGTGTGGGTGCGCGCCTCTGCCGCACTCGCAGGCCATGCCACACCTGATCACATAGACACCCGACCATACTCAAGGCTCGACCCGATTTAAATCTTTCCTGACGCGCATTTAAGTATGGCCTTCCCCCGCCTGGGAGGGCCCGCACTAGTAACTCGAAAATCCTAAAATGGCCCTTTTTTTTTTTTTAGCAATCCATTAACTCTCTCGGGATCCAGCAATCCATTAACTACTCTCCGGCGCCCCACATCCAGAAATATACGGGAGGGTCGCGACATGCGTACATAGATCTAAATGACAAAAGGCATCTCATTTCTACTACCATAACAAAAGTTATCTCCTGCTAGCCATAATTGAAGCTTTTTTTTTTTTTTTAGAAGCAAGAAATGTTCAAAATAATAGCTGTCAAGAGCCACCACATGTGCAGGATAGCATCCTTCTCTTAATCTCTTACGGACAGCCTAGTGACACATTCTAGAGACGCTTCATCCTAACACTCGCCAATCTTCTATTTCATATATTAATTATGTATAGATAATAAAGAGGAGATAGTTATAGCCTTTCTGGAAGCTAATCCACTAAAAGTGACCAGATGGCGAACTCAAAAAAGACAAGCCTAATATGCTAAAAGCGAAAATAACATGCAACACCTTCAGAGATCTGAGCCTTATTAGCCGGTTGCTGAACTTCGCATCATAACATGCCAAGAAATAAACACACAAGACCACATAAGGTTGTTTTTTTTTTTGCCATAAAAACATATGATTAATATTCATTATAATATAGAACCAAGTTCTAATTACATTAATCTTTTATAAACAAACGAAGCTCATAGAGTCCAATCTTATACTAGAAGCGATACAATAAGGAAACATCTACTCCTGCGAGATATCTCAACCCACTGTTCACCGATCACTATCCGTTCCAATTTCCATCAACCTTGTCACGACTTCTCAAATAGGAAGCTATATCTGAAACAAGACGCTTAAATTAACAACGGAGTAGCCAGCACGAAAACCATTACCAAGCCAAGTTAAACATATTAAGCACCCTAACTACTAGAGCACCTACTCCTTCATTCATACAGATAGATCTTAACAGCAATCAATCAACGAAAAAGCTAGTGAGAAAACACATAGAGAATCACAAAGCAATATTCATGTCAAACACCAAACTCCTCAAATCTTCACCAAACCTCAAGGCCAAACTTCTTTCTTGCGCATTCCACTTCTAATCATTAAATCCAAAGACAAATAAGCGCAATCCGCGCATGATTCGGTTAGCTTAAAATTAAAATGAGCCAACTCAAGTAACCAATCATATATACGACCCTTCCCATCCCAAGAACCACGTCCAAGCCTACGTCCAAGCCTGTTTCGATTCTTCACAATTCAATGAAACCCAAACAATTCACCTACACTTTTGGCTCACTATGACCCCCACGATAGCTCATATAGCAGCGAATCAGGTAATTAACCCCCACCTCATACTCAAGGCTTATAGCTTTCATGATTAATTCACTTCAAATTGGCAAAGAACGAGATGATCAATCATCAAATCTCTACCACCCATGACCTCAAGGCATTCTTTCAAATGATGGATCATTTGTTCAAAGTCGTTTCTCCATACACGCATTCAAAACACTTCAATTTCACACCCATTTTCGAACATCGCAGATTTGCATTACTTGACTGGGATCATCGCTTGAAGCAAATGAGGTTTGAATCAACTCCGAATGAACTGTGGGTCTCTTCCTATCACTTCGGTGTAGCATAGTTCATAGAAATCCATCAACTTCGTCAGCAATTAGCCATAGATTTTGAGATTGCCCCATCCTCATGGTCACATAGGAAAAAAATAGAGCCTCAATTCACTTTCTAGACGAGCTCAAACTGACACTTTTTCCTTGATGGTTACTGCTTCCATGAGAATAGTCGATGGAGAGGGAAATGTGTAGCATGTGGCGGAGAGTGCGTGGTTTTGGAAGCTCGAGGAAGCATTGTCGATGAGCATATGGAGTCGCGGTGTCACTGGTTGAAGCTCGACCAAGAGCGGAGCCAGCTCTCGGTGAAAATAATGAAGAAGAAGAAGGAGAAGAGGAAGAAGAGAGAGCGTGAGATTTTTAGGCTTCAAAGAGATGAGAGAGAGTGGGAGGATTATATAGTAGGGTAAGCATATAGCAGTGGAAGTATGGGCTACTCAAGAGAGTTTTGCGGTTCATCCACAAATCAATTCCATGTCAGATCGTTTTTTCATCAAACTACCACTCAACAATTTCTAGTGGTCCAATAAAATTATTCGCGCAGTCGTCGGCTATAGCATTAAACCAATTCAATCCATTGCACAAAATTATTAAACTTCCACTTTGTAATCTCTAATTATCTGAGCTCGATGTCGACTTGCTATTTAGTCCAAATAAATTCATTTATTGAAAAATCAGGCCATCAAAACCCCACATCGGGGTAGGTATTGGAGTTATGGTTGGACTCAGACGAAGAAAAAAAGGGAAGAAATATTAGTTGTCTTTCACTTGTGTTAACCTTTTGTGATAACTTCAGGTGAATCCTCATGGACGATCGAGGGGATAAGTACATCGCAAGTGCCATAACTTTTGCACAATGCTCACTTGAATACCATAACTTTTTTGTCATTCACTTGAGTGCCATTTCAGAGGAAAATTATTTATTTAAGTGCTACTTTAGCTTTTTTGACTACCACGTTAGTTCGTTTTTTGGCTTACACATCATCTTTTTTATCTGCTTTGTCAGCTGCTTTTGCGGTATCCATATAAGGATGGCACTTAAGTAGCTGACTGACTCTAAAAGTTATGGCACTTAAGTGAATGAAAAAAAAAGTTTATGGCACTCAAGTGAGTGCTATACAAAAATTATGGCACTTACAGTGTACTTATCCCGAAACTTGAAGCATCCCAAAATGAAGAAGAGCATTTATTTCTTCTACTCAAAAACCAATATCCATAGCTTAGCCAAGTTGAGCCTAAAATCCGTTCATTTCTAAAATTTGAATGATGATCATCTCCCCACACTAGGGCAAGGCATGTGATTTACCAAGAAGATTGGTAATTGTGCATTGATGTGAAGTGTCTCGAAAGTCTAGGGATAGCTCAAATGTCAGAAGCAAAGGAGAGGAAAAAAAAAAGAAAAAAAGCAGAGGGCTAAAAAAATAATGTGCTTGATAAAAGCAAGACCAATGTCCATAAAAAAAAGAAGAGAAAAGCTAGATGCAATGAAAAGCATAAAGCTTACCCCAAACAGAAAATTACGGAAAAAAAAGAGCGAAACTCTTATGTTGCAAAAAAAGAATGGATAGCTAATGAACTCTCGAGACAAGTGCATTCCTAGAGTCACATGCCATTTCAGAATTGAGTGAGATTGGTATTTATGCTAGGATGGTTACCAACTCATAAAACCCTGAAAGAAAAAAAAAAAAGCTGAGCTCTATGAGCTTTCCTTGAACCAACATTACAACCAATCTGAAGACTTTTTCGATTGGGATGTTCCAAGTTAAAATGATGACTTTACAGAGAGCAGCTACCACTTAAAGGAGTGGAACTAATCATTTCTATGTCTTATCCTCGAGGTTCTTGATTATAAACCCATCGGAAGTAATGATTGAATTGATCCTTGATCACCTCAAAACAAATACCCTTTGTGTAAGCCCCTTAACCAAGTCAACATTACGATCCTTGAAAAAACCTTTTAGATTGACCAAGAATGTATGTATTGTGAATTTTTCAGAAAGCTTTAGGCACAAAGCATGCGAGGTATCCTGAGTGATATGTTGAGTTCCCATACAAAATGGTTGGGTCAAATAGCTTTTTCCTAACAGTATGTGAGAAGTCTTTTCTGATAAAGGAGCTTTAGTTTGGCATACTTGAATAACCTTTTCATGAGTCAAAACTGTTGATATGAATCGATCTTTTTTTTCCCACAGAGTCTAACGGTCAAGGATGTCAAGTTTGCAGTGTCATGTAATGCCAAGTAGTCTTCTAAGAAATCGAAATTAATTTTACTTGTTTATGCATCTAATTATTTTTCCTCCAATGGTATTGGTGTTTGTTTTGAGATAACCTTGTTGAATAGGTAAAGTGAGCTTCACCAGCTCAAGACCAGTTCCATAAGCAAGCTTCCTCGATTAGTGAACGTAATAGCCCAAAGCAGGCATAATGCAAGATGTTTATCAAGATTCTATTGCGAAATTTCAAAATGGCTTTAGCATAAATATTACAAATAGTATATAAACTGATAAAAGAAATGGAATTGTAATAACAAAATGAAACAAATGCAATCAATATAAATAAATATTGAGGCCTCTGTTTGACACAATTTCCTTAAAACAGATTCGTTCCCTCTAGTACGTACTTGAGATTTCGTGAACGTCTGTCTCTCAAGATACAATAGTTAGTAGCAAAGAAGTGAGCACAATACCTCAGAACTTTCAACGAACTTGAATGAACTAGAACTGAACACTATCGAAAAATCAATGCAAATGCAAAGAATAGAAAGAGAAAGAGAGAGTTTTTTTTTTTTAATTTTTTTCGGATTTTTTGAAATTGGAATGGAAAGCCATCTATTTTTAAGGTAAGTAGGGCATTTTGAGAATAAGGATGATAATGATTGATTAAATTTGCTGTTATAAAATTAATTTCGTAACAACAGACTTTAATGCCATTAATCTGCTATTACTCAATTGATTCAACAACAATTACATAATCTGTCATTAACATGCCATTTCTCAATTGATTCAATAGTTGTTACACAATCTGCCATTAATATGTCGTTTCTCAATTGATTCAACAACCATTTACAGATGCAACAATTTGAGTTAAAAAAAATTAAACCATAAGGCAAAAATGGGCTTGTCACGAGACCCACTTTCCGGTTATGCATTTGTGTATGCAAGTCATCCGCTCACGCTCAAATTCAAATCGTTGGGCTTGGGATTTGCACCCTCCTTCGCTTGCACATGAGCCATAGTGCATGTATTATAATAGTTACCACTTCAAAGAGTGTAACTCTATATAAAGTACTCTAAAGCCTTCTTTTTTTCAATGCGAGATTAGTGTTTTTCACTTCCCACTTCCAACTCAAAAGTATTCTTTGAGTATCAATTTTTCATTCACCTATCAGTTTATCCCATATTTCCAACAATTCCCCACATGAATGAAAATTGTCTTAGTTTTAACTCTGTGATAGTGTTCAACAATTAAAACCTACATAGGATAGGTAGGCATTACCCTTTGAACATTCCCTTGTGAAAATATTTTTTTTATTAGCTTTCCAGTAGACATGATGTCCTTAAATTGTCCTTCTTTCTTATGTAAATGAACCATACACTTCACACAAGAATCATCTTAATGTTGTTTAGTTCTCATAATATGTTCATTTTGGCCATGAATATCTACATAATTCTGTAAGAGTTTCTAAAGAATTTAACCCTAAATAATTCTCCTTTGAAGTGGCCCCACTTCTCTCTCACATAGGTGATTACTTAATTTTGAGTAATTTATTACTCCACTTAAGAATCATTAAAGCAAAATTGTTATTCTTTTTCTTACAATATCACCGATGTTTTATAAGAATGGTTTTAGGGATAAACCCCTACAATGACATTACTAAGTTTATATAATTAGGTTGCGATCTCCAATTAACTAGATTAGGTTTTCTTTATATCAACCTATTCTTTCATGGCCTTCAGTCCCATTCCTCTTGTCAATTTTTCAACTAACTCTTTATTTAACCCTTTGATTAGCAGATCCGCAATATTATCCTTTGACTTTATGTAGTCAATAGAGATAATTCCAGTTGAGAGTAGTTGTCTAATAGTATTATGTCTATGATGTATATGTCTAGACTTACCATTATACATGTTACTCTGTGCTCTTCTAATCACATATTGACTATCGTAATATATACAGATTGGCGGCACAGATTTTTGCCATTTTGGAATGTCCTCTAAGAAGTGGCGTAGCCATTCAGCCTCTTCACTATATTTATCCAAAGCTATAAATTCAATTCCATTGTAAATTTGGCTATAACGGTTTGTTTATAGGATTTCCAAGATACAGCTGCACCTACTAGTGTAAAGACATATCCACTAGTAGACTATGAGTCTTTTATATCAGATATCCAGTTTGCATCACTATATTCTTTTAGAACAGTTGGGTATGTAGTATGGTGCAGGCCATGATTCCGTGTATATTGTAAGCACCTAAGTACTCTCACTATCACTTTCTAATGGTCAGTACTCGAATTGCTTGTATGTCTATCCAATTTATTAATGGTATAGGCAATATCTAGTCTAGCACAACTCATTAAGTGCATTAGTCCTTCAATAACTCTAAAGTACTCTACTTGAGAAATACTCTCTCCTCTATTCTTGGACAGATAAAGACTATTGTCAAATGGTGTTCTAGCAATACCGAAATCATTCATGTTGAATTTTTCAAGAATCTTGTCTACATAGTATGACTAGTTTAAAATAAGACCTTCTGACGTTCTTGTAATTTTAATTCATAAAATCCCATCAGCAAGTTTCATAGATTCATGTCAAATCTTGAATTTAACATATTGGTAAATTTGATCATTTTGTCGTCAATACCAACAATGAGTATGTCATTTATGTAAAGACACAAAATGACATAGTCATTTTTTTTTAATATAGACATATTATCACATTTATTGATCTTAAATCTATTGGTAATCATTACATCATCAAACTTTTCATCTCATTTGCTTTAGCACTTATTTTAGGCCATATAATGATTTCACCAATTTACATGCTTTTCTTTCTTGTCCTGAAACTATAAAACCCTCAGGTTGTTCCATGTAGATTTCTTCATCCAAATCACCATTTAGGAAAGCTATTTTTATATCCATTTGATGTACTTCTAGATTTTAATGTAGTATCATCCTAATGTAGTTTCTTCTTATCATAGGAGAATAAGTATCAAAGTAATTTAAACCTTCTTGTTGTTTGTATCTTTTGATTACAAGCCTGGCTTTATACTTATCAATAGAGCCATTTACTTTCATTTTTCTTATAAAAAAATCCATCTTAACTTTTAAAGGTTTACAATCAGGAGGAAGATCCACTAGCTTCCAAATATGATTCTGCAAAATAGAATCAACTTTACTTTTTATTACTTCTTTCTATAGAAGTCCCTCAGAAGAATTTACAGCTTATGCATAATTCAATGGGTTCCTTTTCTAACAAATAAGTTAGGAAAATCATTTCAAATGATTTTTCCACTCTTGCTCTTTTGCCATGTCTCAGTTCTAGCTCACGGTTTGAATTATGACTTTCATCATTCATAATTTCAATCGTTCGTTTAGACGAACTTGATCCATCATTAGATCTACAAGGAAATATATCTTTGAAGAATGATACATTTCTAGATTCTATGATCTTATTCTTGTGTATATCTAAAATTTTCGATTTGTGTAAAAAAAATGATATGTATTCTTTTATGTGCATAGCCTATAAAGATACAATTCACCATTTTAGGACCAATTTTTTGTTTTTTTTTTTTTGGTATTGGAGCAGCCACTTTTGCAAAGACACCCCCACACTCATAAGTATTTGTAGGATGGTCTCCTACCTTTTTATAACTCATAAGGCGTTTTAACCTTTTTTTCGAGGTACCTTATTTAAAAGGTAATTACTTTAACAAAATAATTTCACCTTACATATTTTGAGGTAAACCTGAACTTAGTAACATCAAGTTCATCATTTCATTCAATGTGCGATTTTTATGTTTAGCTACACCATTGATTGAGGTAAGTAAGGCGCGGTTACTTCATGTATAATTTCGTGTTATGCACAGAATTCCACCGATTAGTTCTTCATACTCACCATCTCTATCACTTCTCACTCTTTTAATTTTCTTATTAAGTGATTTTCAACTTCATTCTTATAAAGAACAAATTTCTCTAAGGCTTCATTTTTGCTTTTAAGCAAATACACATAGCAGTATATTAGTGCTATTATCGATAAAGGTAATGAAATATTTCTTACCGTATCTTGTTTGTATGAATTTCAAATCGTAAACATCACTTGGAATTTATTCAAGGGGTCAGTGTTTCTTTCAATTGTTTGAAACGATGATCTCATTAATTTTGCCTCAACACAAATTTCATATATTTTGAATCAATTTGAAATGAGGGAATATGTTCTAAGTTAATTTATCCTACGCAATGTATCGTAATTAATGTGTCATAATCTACCATGCCATAAATTAGAAGACTCAAACAAATAAATAAAAAATTATTATCTTTATTGATAATTGTCATTATATTGAGCTAAAAAGCCTATCAAATATATATTCATTCCCCACATACATTCCAAATTTAGATAAACTAACTTTTCTGACTCAAACACCATACGAAATCCATGTTGTTTAACAGAGACCCGAAGACCAAGTTCTTTCGAATTTTGGCACATATAGGACATTGTTCAAAGTTAGCTCTTTTCCATCTTCAGCAGTCCTTCCCTTGGCCTTCGACAATAGAAGATGCAAAGTTTCCCATGAAAAACTTCCTCCCCATTGATTGGTTCAATAGTTGAGAATAGGTTCGTATTACAGCATATGTGCCTAGTGGCACCAGTGTCAATCCACCATTTCCTCGGATTGGACCCAACTAAGTTCACATCAGAAAGCATTGCAGAGAGGTTTATGTCTGATATATCTTGAGTGATGTCATTCACTATGTTTGTCTCATAATTCTTCTTCTTTAGAAGTCTGCACAATCCACCGATCAATGACGCATCTTGCCACAGTTGAAGCATTTCCTTGAAACTTGTCTCTGGAAACTCCTCCTTTTGGTCCCAACTTTGCTCTTAGCAATCTCTCGTTTGTGGGCCTTGCCTATGCTCCACAACATTTGCCTTAACTGTAGTAGGATTGAACCCTTGGGTTCAAGAACTTTGTTATCTTCTTCAATTCAAAGTCTAACAATCAACTCCTCTAAGTTCATTTCCTTTCACTTGTGCTTGAAGTTGTCCTAAAATCCTTCCACCCATGAGGTAGCTTTTCAATAATAGCAGCCACTTGGGAAGGTTTCACTCAAGTTGATTCCTTCAGCTTGAATTTCATGCAATATCACTTGGATTTCTTGCACTTGACTGATGCCAGTCTTGATCCAAATAACAAGGAATCGATACAAATTTACCATCCATATTTATAATCTAAGGATTCCCATAACTCCTTTGATCCAATAGACATTGTACAATGAGTCATGTAAACCATTTTACA
>JAGVVM010021214.1:0-17339 GCA_019149425.1 Psidium friedrichsthalianum | reverse complement strand
CCTCCGCGCGGCGCCGGTAGCCCGCGGCCGGCCGCAGGTCGCGCGGCCACGGCACACAGGTCGCCTCGGCCGGTCTCGGCGGTTCGGCCGCCGGTCGCCACTGTCGGCCGCCGTCTTCGCGGGGCCACCCGCGCCGCACGGTGCCGGCCACCTGTTTGCTGCCGCGTGTCCAATCGTCGGCGATGCCACCGTCGATCCCCGAAAATCAATTCCATAACAAACGACGAAAATTGTTTTCCAGTTTATTTTTAAGTATTAATCAAACATCGGAAATATTACATTTTTTGAAAAAATGACTTCTGAAAATGATTTCCGAAAATATCACATTTTCCGTGAAACAAAACGGAAAGACCCTAGGCTCCATTGTATTTGTGAGAGTTATGGGTCGAAAATGGGTCCAATATGGTCGAAAAGGGGTTTCATGCGTGGCCCAGTTTTGACCCATTTAATTTCACCTCAACCTTTTGGACCCATTTTTAGTGAGTCATTTAAATGTTAATGACCTATATAAGACCCATTGTATACGAAAATATGGGTCAAAATATGGGTCTTTGACCCATATTGACGGCTCTAATTTTTGAATAAACTAAATTATTTATCATATTGGGGCCCTAATCTTATCCCTGGAGAGGGCTTGGCAGCCGTGACCGGCACAAAGACCCTTAGATTCATTTTCTGCCCACCCCCCAAACACTGAAACATTGAGAAAAATATTTTGCAAGAAACTTTTTTCCTCAAACAAACAGAGCATGCTCTGTGTATTGAAACTTCCGCCACATGAAGACAACGACCATAAAAAGCATGGCTGGTGGTCCTTGTCCTTCCTTGTCAATGACTTTACTTGTGAGTTTTGAATTATTGGTGCGTGCCAGTTGGTTCGATTAGATGAATCAAACCAATAAAGAAATACATTATATCAATAAAGCAAAAGCAAAAGAAAAGGCCTTTTGATTTATTTCTGAGATTTGAAGGAGATTAAGTTACCAAATTATATGTAGCCTGACAAGGTTGACTTATTGGTGCGATTGTGGTTGCCAGCTGGTTCCATTATATAAATCAAACCACGAGAGAATGGGCAACAAGGCATTTCCTCTTTTCTGAGAGAGGCGTTCTGGTTTTTCTCTCCGTCAAAAACCCGAAAGTGAAATAAGCCCAGTCACCGCAAAGAGAAATGCTTCGACCCCAAAATTTGGGTGCCTCCCCCTAAAAATGTGAAAAATGATGGATGCTACTGGCGCACCTGGTTCGTTGACTGCACCGGCAGAAGCTAATTCTGGTGGATCTAGTTCGTTCCAATAGAAACTAACAACGTTGCATCAAGTCTTCGACGTTGAACGAGTTGTTGACTGGAAACTGCTACGAGGTGTTCTTGAGCTTCAGAGGCCCAGATACTCGGCATGGCTTCACCGATCACCTCTTCCATGGGCTCCTTCGTGTCGGAATTAATGCTTTCAGAGACGATGACGAGCTCTGTCAAGGCGAGGACATCAGACCAAAGCTTATGGCAGCCA
The DNA here is from genome assembly GCA_019149425.1 of Psidium friedrichsthalianum. Taxonomy (NCBI): domain Eukaryota; kingdom Viridiplantae; phylum Streptophyta; class Magnoliopsida; order Myrtales; family Myrtaceae; genus Psidium; species Psidium friedrichsthalianum. The sequence goes on along the minus strand of JAGVVM010021214.1, from coordinate 15,828 downwards.
TCACGAACAGTAAGATCCTGATCCCCATTTTCTCCGAGAGTTATGGTACAAGCAGTTGGCTTGGATGAACTGGTTGAGATAATGGAGCGCAAGAATAATAACGACCAGATAGTGTTGCCTATATTCTACAAAGTGAAACCATCTGACGTGGGACATCAGATCGGGAGTTTTGAAGATTATTTCACGAGCGTGAGGGCGTTTGCTCGAGAGGTCTTCTCAAGACCTGACGAATTTGGAGAAATGGAAGGAAGCACTCCGTGAAGTCAGCACCGTGAAAGGATACGAAGCCGATGGGTAAAATTTCTCACCAAGACATTCTCTACTTTCTTTTATATGTGTGGGTGTTTACTGTTTGTTGTTCTGATTCTCACCTTCTTCATTTGCGTTCTTTTTTCTTTATATATAAAAACAGTAAGATCTCGCTGCAGTATAAGATTCTACGATGCACGAGTTCTACAAGTAATTTTTTTTTTCCAATTTTTGCTTTAATGATATTGACCAATCTAATGATAGAATTTATTGTAATGACCCATTCGCTTGAATTATGAGATTTTTAAATGAATTTTTACTTTTTATATCCAAAGATTTTGTAACATCGTGCCATCTTTCTTTCATGTTTATAGTGTATGCTACATCTTCATCACAAACTTTTCAATCTATCAAATTATTTTACGAAAGAAATGTTTCATTGGTTATGCATGATGATGGTAAATATTAAAAAGGAAAAAATATTCTATGTTTGTTTAAGAAATTTTCAATGCATTTCCTATCTTCAACAAGCAATTTCTGTCTCATGCACCGGCATATATTGAACCAATGTTCTTATCTTGTGTAAAATTTATTCTTCTACTTCCCTATAAAATCGATGTTAGATCAATTGAAATCACAGAACATAGATACTCAAAAGGAAAATAAAGTACAACCTGCTATCATCCCTAGAGAAATTGAAAACAGGTAAGAACACCAATCTAAAATGATACTAAATTCAAGACACTAGTAGAAACTTGCAAGCGTAGAATTGCACAACAAAGAGAAATCCCTCACTTGGATTAGGTAGTTCACAATATCACCCTCTGTATGACTTTTAGTTTTCGGATTCGTTATAGGCCCTGAAATCCTCTTGCATCAAATGTTGTGGCTAACTTTCATACTGGGTTGGCTTATTGGATTTTTGCTTATTCAAACACGCTAGAAAATTTTCGAAGTCATGTCCACGTCATCCCTAATATCGTTAACAAACAGCAAGTTTCAAATTTGGTTCAAATCCATAATATATACAATATTCAAGATTCATAAGTGATGCCCTCAAATTTCTTCTACCTTAATAAATTATGTCAGAGTAATAGTGGAATAGGGCACACATCCTGAAGCAACTACCAGCATTTCCCACTTTAATCTTAGCATTTAAGATCATATACAGAGGTGTGACGACAACGATTCATAGAGTTTTTCAATCTATACCCAGATTTGTTTATTATTGTGTTCTCAATAGATTAACAATATAAATTGTTGCCACTTATTTGAGCTCTTGTCACATTTGCAGTTCTGAAGCAGAGTTAGTGAATTGGTTGTGGAAAGAGTGTTGAGCGAGAACTGAAGAAAAAGTTTAAGTTGGTTATTTCTGAGAATTTGGTCGGAATTGAAAGTCATGTGAAGAATGTTGTGGAACTTATAGATGATAAATTCATGCTCCCTATTTGTTGGCATCCATGGAATGGGAGGCATTGGTAAGACTACCTTGCTAAAGCCATCTACAACAAGCTCTCCAATCATTTGAGCATCGTAGCTTCATTGCTGATATAAGGGAATCATGGAAGAGTGGCGTTCATCAGTTACAGAAAAAATTAATCGGTGATATATTGCAGCAAGAAATTGAGTTCGTGATGAGAATGAAGGGGCTAATATTATCTCCTCCAGGCTTAAAGATAAAAAGGTGCTTGTTGTTCTTGATGATGTGGATAATGTCATCAGGTGAAGCGTTTGGCTGGTAATCGTGATTGGTTTTCTTGGGGAAGTAGAATCATTATTACCACTAGAAACAAGAGGATTCTTGAAGGTTTGAGGTGGACTACGAAGTATGACCTTAAGGAAATGGATTACGATCAATCCTTGATTTTGTTTAGCAAACATGCTTTTCGAATGGACTCTCCTCCGAAGGACTTTGAGGACCTCACTCATGAAGTTGTATCGATCACCGGAGGGCTTCCCTTATGCCTTGAGGTTTTTGGTTCATTATTCTGCGGAAAAGAGTCAACAGAATGGAGAGATATGATAAAGAAGTTACAAAAGTCCCTCATACGGAAGTGCAAGAAAGGTTAAGAATAAGTTTTGAAGCATTAGACTATGACAAAAACAAATATTTCTAGATATCGCTTGCTTTTTTACTGGCACCGACAAGAGAATCCCATCCTACATGTGGGAGGCCTGTGACTTTTTCCCAAGGTCAATATTGAAGTATTGATATTTATGTCATTAATAAAAATCGAAAATGATCAAGAGCTCAGAATGCATGACCAATTGAGAGATCTTGGTAGGACAATCGTTCGCAAGAAATATGAGCAACAGCCTTGGCGCCGTAGTAGGTTATGGGACTCCGATGAAGCCCTTAAAAGTGCTGAAGACAGATAAGGTAACCGTTTATCTTCTTTTGTTCTCTTAGTCCATGTTCTACTGTAAGAGTAATGTTGGTCCTTTATTTAGTATTTGCTCTAGTGAACCTTCTAATATTGTATGGTCGTGTCATTTTATTGACGTGATAGAAAGTAGGAGGTTGCTCCTTTAGCAAGTATCACAGCTTATCTGGATATTTCTTAAACAAGTCTTTATTACGAAGTTATCTCCAAGAGTGAGGTACTTTCAATTTTTTTTTTGGACCAAAATCCTGAATTTCTATATCGGTTCGGTTGCGTCCTGGACACATGCAATAAATCAATTGACTATGCTACTGTAAGCCATAACTACTCAGGATATATAACCATATGTAAGAGTAGTTAATATAATGTGACTAATGATGCCCCGTCATATTATCATGAAATTTTGGTCACTATTTATATACGTTGGGAATTCCATTTTACCAATATTCATACTACAAGGACTAATTTTAAACTTACGATTTAGATAATACTTGAGATATATATATACGCATATTATGCAGTGACCATTTAACTTTTTCTACATAAAAGGTCCAGAGATAAATACTCTAAAATTCTATTCTGATATTAAATCTGACTCAAGCTGTTGCTCCAAAGCCTAGCATTTACTTGCAATCTCAACGTGCGACCCATGTATAATCTCAAGAGCCAATTCATATATTAACAAATTCAAAGGCAATGTCTATTTATTATGTCTTTTGTACTAATGATTAAATAAACTAAACTTACGGAATGACTTGTTTTATTTATACAAATAACAATGGCATAGCTTATTTTTTCTACTAAAAAGGTAATTTCGTGCCCTAATATATAGGGGAACCCCCGCCCCCTACCCCCCTCACCCGGCATTCCCCGCTCTGCGGGACAAAAAGGCCCCCCTCACTGGTCCCGTGCGGCCCCCACCAGAATCCGTGTACGTTAGCTCGGCGTTCAAGCTAAGATAGGGTACCCCATGACAGAATTTAATGATGCTAATGGATAAAATTTGTAACAGGTGTCAGCTTTGTTCTACGATTAAATGGGTGAGCTAATTTTATTATGTTTGTAACAAGGTTACATTTGTGTTTGTTAGGAGATGCAGAAAAGTTAGGCTTTTATTGATTGGACGTTTCAAAGGTTTTGCTAATTTTGGTTACAAGTACGAAAGGTTGGGCTCATTTTTGGGATTTGGCCAAACTTTAGCTATCGATTTTGAAAGGTCAAAAGTAGACACACCACACAAAGAAATCATGAAGATAGATAGGGTATCTTGATATTTTGAGAGGTAAGTTTATAGTTCTCTTGGATTAGGTGTTGCGGTCTAATTCCTTAACAAAAAAAAAAAAAATGTTTCACCTCCATGAAATCTTACAACATTACCATAGTTTTTTTTTCTTTTTTTTTCTTGTGAAAGCTTGCTACACATTGTGTTTTCAGGACAACCATTCTATATCTAATCTATTCTGATGAAGCAATTATTCCTTCATTTTGTTCATAAACAGAATATAAATTACTACTCTCAAAATCAGGGATAATTATTCCTTGGGGGCCAAGAAAAAGTTATACCATGTAGCCAAGAACAGCTTCAATTTTTTGCATTTCAAAAATGCTTTGCACTTTCAACAATTAATCTTCTTAATATACATAAAATATTGATATCACATTTTTATTTAAAACTAAAATTTATGATTAAATAAGAAGTTGGAGATACTATATTAATATAAGTACTCTCACAAATTTCAGTTTCTTGTTAGTTAATTCTCCAATGGAAAATAAGAGGATATGTTATTTTTTTAGTAATAGCTTAAGTAGCACAGCCGAATAATATACACAAAATTAATATGAAATTTACAGAAGGAAATTTTCATATTTCTATTAAAAATTCATTAAATCAACTTTCGATTTTGCACATTGTAATTTGATTAAATTCCATGCATTGGAGGCTGTCCTAAGTAATAAGCTAATGGAGCTACAATACCGTAAAGAAGAGATTATAAGTGAAATATTTACTATATGAGCCATTCCAATCAGAACTCTTTTTAAGATCCGAATGCTTGTGGCCAAATTTCAAAATGGAATTTGACATCCTTCACTTTGTTAGCCTTTAGAAATACTGTTTATTGGCGTTAAACAAAAGTCACATTTTCACATTTCTAGTCTCTTCAACACATTAATGCACGTCAATAGCAATATGAACCAATATATAATTACTTTAGTTGGATATAATAGTATTAATGAATATTGATTCTTGCTTATAGGGAACGGAAGAGATTGAGGCCATTAATCTGAGTAAAGGCAGCATTGATTATGAGGCGTTGAGTTTAGGCAGCTCAATGGCGACATTTATACAATAAACAATTCAAGAATTTGACGAGTCTAAGATTCCTTCACATGAAGGAGGGGGCATATCTCAGTGGAGATTTTGAGGACTTGATGGATAAGTTAAAATGGCTTCGATGGAAAGATGTCCCATGAATTTGAAGTGAACAATTTTCACCCAACAGAATTAGTGGTACTGAATTGCAATGGGGCGCGATAAATGAGAGGTGGCAAGGATGGAGCTATTTCAAGGTGAGAACAAGTCTTTTATATTTTATTTTTATTTTTTTTGGCTTTCTGTTGGTATCATAATCACTCTAGACTAACCCCTTAACAAGCATAAAATTATTTGTTTCACCAGATGGCAGAGAAGCTCAAATTTCTTCGACCTTCCGATTGTCATTCTTGAAAATACGGACTTCCTCTCAGCTTTTAAGAATTTGGAGGTTTTGATCCTCAATCATTGTTCGAGACTGCAGCAAATCGACTCTTCAATTGGAGACATGAAGCCCTCCTTCGCTTGGATTTGAGCTACTGTGAGACTCACGAGCTTCCAGAAAGCATAGAGTCTTTGGAGAATCTAGAAATTCTAGATATTTCTCACAGTGGTATAAGAGAATTACCGAACAGTATCGGGAGGCTGAGAAAGCTCCGAGTTTTAAAAGCTTTTGTTGCAAAATCTGAAAGGGAAGATGCCAGAAAGCATGCGTAACCTTTCTTCCCTACAACACCTTGATGTTTGTGGCTGCTAGAGCTCCAATCGCTGCCGGACCTTCCTTCCAGCTTAACATATTTGGGCATCACCTGTCAAAGTCGCATATTGCCTTCACTCTCCCACCTAACCCGTCTCAAGGAGCTAATGTTTATGCACTGTGAATTTCTCGAGTTTCCACCAACGCTACTAAAGAATTCAGAATGCTCCAACTGGCAGATGTTGAGGAATCAGAATTACCACAATCCCTAAACACTCCCTTCAAGTTGGAAATCTTGAAACTTCAGCGAGTGTGAATCTATTGAAATACTGGATGTTTCGCAGTTAATCCATCTAAGAAAATTATCTACCACTTCTTGCGACAAGTTACTTGAAGTTCAAGGTCTCGATAGGTTGAGTTCTGGAAGATCTGAGTATCTCCATTGGCTTCACTTGAAAGACTGCTTCTTCCAAATCCAGGAGTTTGAAGATGTTGGACTTCATGGTTTTGCAAGAACTTAGCTGAAATTCAAGGTCTTGATAGGGTGGAGTTCTTGGAAATTTGAGTATCTTCGATTGCGCTTCACTTGAAGACTGCTTCTTCCAAAATCCAGAGTTTGAAGAAGTTGTCGTTCAGTATTGCAAGAACTAGCCAAATTCAAGGTCTTGATAGGTTGGAGTTCTTGGAAAATTTGAATCTCCTGTGTTTGATTCAATCGAAAGTTTACCAATTTTATGCTGCTTTGACACCTTGAGAAGATTGACAATCACAACTGTGACAAGCTTCGGGTATTCAGATCCCGAGAGATTCCCATCCTGCGAAAGTTTATGGATTAGCATTGCAAGTCCTTAGCAGAATTACCAACTTGTCAAGTTTTCATAATTTACAAAAATTGCTCCTATCAAACTGTCATGAACTTCAGGAGATCCCGGGACTTGAAGAGTCAATATCTCTAAAATTTATTGCTATCTCAGGATGTTCCTCGATTGAGATCTTACCTGATTTGTCATCTTGTACCCGCTTGATTCAGTCTGATTGTGCAAAATTGCGAGCAATTGACTGAGCTTCGAGGCCTCGAGAAATTGGAGCAACTAGTGGAATTGGACATTTCTGGATGTAAGTCACTCAAAACAATTCCGGAATTACCTGGAGCGCAGCTTTATCAAAATTACGAGAAAATCCATCTACCTCATTTGATTGAACGATAGAATTTGGATTCCGGATGTTGACTAGGATGATCAAGCTACTAGAGATGATCCACTTTTTCTAAGAAAGGTACATAAAGCAGATTACTTGCCTTTGCTCTTTCGAGATCTACAGCCCAATTTTCATTTGCATTTCCTGCTTGAGTTTCTTTCAAGATTTATGATCTTGTCATTATTATTTTCCTGGTAACAGTGTCATTGTTTTCTTATTTGAATTAAAGGAATCCGTGGGAGATGTTCAAGGAAGTTAATGTGTGCTTTGGCAATATGTTTCTGCTTATCAGGCCAGTAATGGAAATAGATGATAAGGCTTTCTAAGCGCATTTGTCATTAGTCTTTGGGTAAGACCCTTCATCCCACGCAGAAAAATAAAGATTCTCGGCGTTTTGATTGATTCTGGAATGCTGGAATTACCGAATAAAACTGATGTATACAACGCCAAAGGTAATCATACAAGTCGAGAAATGCTAAATGAAGGGCCCTATATGGCGGTTCTTCTAATGTGAGATTTTAGTTTGCTCTGCTCTCACAATTCATGACTGCATGTTTCTGAGGTACACTTAAGAGGGCATCCCTTAGTATGTATACACTACTGACTTGGGACAAAATTTGTCCAACCATTGTGTTCCACACATTTATCTCATAGAACTGTCTGCATTAGCTGATTAAGGTAATCGCACCGGTCTAGAAATGCAAACGCAAGAACAAGCTCGTCTCCTAGTGATGTGGTCGTGAATGAACTAGCAAACATGCCAAAGCATCATGAATTATTTGGAACGATCGTGAAAATTGCAATTCATATTTTTCTGACTATGAATCCATCTTTATTTGTTTTGAATCCAGGATATACCTAAAAGGCCAAGGCTAATAATAATAGATATAACTAGAATGTCTCTTGACATAATGGACCGTACTATGAAATAATCCCTTATATCGTGCATAAGCTCCATCAGTTTCCTGAGGAACTTTTTGGTACCCTATATGCCATTTGAGAACTGTCTTGCGTTAGTTCCAATACTTGAACAGCACATGATAAGTAAAAGAATCATACTATATCCCACAGAAGCAAGCAACTTGAGTTGAATTCACTGTACTAACTTGACCAAAGCTTTAATAGTTGATGATGTTAGACGCCACATTAGTTGGATCCGAAGAGTTCAAAAAGAATTTCAAGTTAGACAAACAGAGATCCATATACTTTGGAGTATTATTGGTGGTACATTGATGTTAGTTGCTCGATTGATTTCATCTGACTCACTTGGGGGATCCGGCTATCATTCCAGTCTTTGATGTAAATACTGAAATATCCAAGAGAGCTTTCACAAAGCTTTTGTAAAAGGAAACAAAATCATCAACAGATCAGGAGCTTGATGTTTATTGAACTTCTCCAAAGTCTGACAATGCATCCTTGGAATGGTAAAGGATGTTTGTCATCGCACATTGCAGTTACTACATTTTGCCGAAGCTTTGCAGAGCTGAAACTGTAATAAAGTCTCTTCCTTATTTTTCTCTCCTGCCTGTTCCTTTCCTGCAATTTACTCCGCGCACTCTGGGACTCGAGTGGACTTTCTTACTCTCTCGCTCTTGCATTCTTCATCTCGGCTGTTCAACTGCCTACGTTCCCTAACTAGCCTTGAGCTTTCCTCTGGGTTTGGAGCTCCTTCACAAGTTCTCTTTCAGTTCGCATCCTTGCGATTTGTTCCAGCAGCTGGTGCTGTGTTTTCTGCTGCTTGTGGAGCTTTTAAGCTATGGAGACCGGTGAAGGACTCTGCCGCGTGCTTCCATATCAGCTTCGGTTGGATAAACCACTGGCTTCTCTGGTTCGGCTACTGTTCGGCATTCTTTTGCGACCTAAGGGTTGCAAATAAAAATTCCAAGCTGATATCAGTTGAATGAAGGGACTTTTAGTTATAGGCGTGATAGATTTTACTATCCACTTTTAGACCTTAGGGGATTTCTTCCCTAATTTAACCGACAGTCACCCAGACCAACAGGAAGTGTAACATACTGCTGTATTACCATCTTGTTTCCCTTCCGGGTACACCAGTTAAAGTATCCTTGAAATTAGAGGACTTGAGTTGGGGGGGATGTCATTTATGCTAGATAGACTAGCTATGTCAGATGCAGAAATGCTTGTTGCCCACATGGAGTGGTAGGTTTAGGCCCTGCAGATTACCATCTCAATGCTGTCAGGCATCTATATAGTTTTCCTTAGATTTCTAACGCTGATTGAGCGTTCCCTACAAGGAGGTATTTAATGTATACCAGATTGTATAGGCTGGAAAGTTTCTCCCATTTTGTACTAATTCAAGTTAATATATTTCTTCTGACCACAGAGGGGCATTTTGTCACATACTTTTTGATTAATCAAGTTCGCTGGCGGGAGTTCAGCTTAGTTGTTTAATAGGGTATCTCAAGCTATGCTGCATATTTGTATGACAATCTGGTCGAGAGGGATGGAGTTAGGAATTGGAGAACATGCAGAAACTAGGAGTGTAGAGGGAGCTGCATCAGAGCATGTTAAGTTCTTATATGACTGTTAGCGATAAAAGAGCAAATTGAATTGTATTTCTGATAACAAAACAAGTACTTATAGGCCTAGGTATAAGCCTAGTACAATTACATAATTAACCCCAACTTGCTAATATTCTAAAGTAATAAACCCAACACTCCCCCTCAAGTTGGAGCGTACATATCAAGCAGGCCTAACTTATGACAAATATATGAAACTCGTCCACGTGCCAAGAGCTTTGTGAAAATATCTGCTAGCTGCTCTTCAGAACGTGTGTGTACCAACTGTATGTCCCCACAGTTCACCTTTTCCCGAACAAAATGACAATCCACCTCTATATGCTTCGTTCGCTCGTGGAATACTGGATTGCTAGCAATATGGATAGCAGACTGATTGTCACAACACAGAACAGAGGATTCAGTCATAGGCAATCAATCTCAGCTAGCAACATACAAACCCATTGAAGTTCACCTGTAACATTAGCCATAGTACGATATTCGGCTTCTGCATTAGATCGAGAAATCACAGACTGCTTCTTACTTTTCCATGACACAAGATTACCACTAAGGAAAACACAGTATCTCGAAGTAGACCGACGATCCATAGGACAACCAGCCCAATCTGCATCAGAATATCCTGTCACCTCCAAAGACTTAGGGTTAGAATAACCGGCTAGACGAAGATTACCCTGATTATGGAACACAAGTCCTTGACCTGGAGCTTTCTTCAAATACCGAACAATTTGTAAAGCAGCTTGCCAATGAGTAGTACGAGGAGAGCTCATAAATTGACTCACTACACTAACAGCAAATGAAATATCTGGACGAGTAATGGTAAGATAATTCAACTTGCCTACTAACCGGCGATACTTCTCTAGATCATGAAGAAGTTTTCCGTTTTCATTATCAAGTCTCACCCCAGGGTCCATAGGTGTGTCACCGGGCTTAGCATCATGTAAGCCAACTTCCTTAAGGATGTCAAGAGTATACTTTCGCTGAGAGAGAGCAATACTACCATTAGAATAAGCAACTTCAATGCCAAGAAAGTATCGAAGACGGCCTAAGTCTTTAGTACTAAACTCCTTCTGTAGAAACTGCTTAAGTCGTCGTATACCCTCAACATCGCTTCCCGTAACAATAATATCATCAACATAGACAATAAGAATAACGCATCCTTTTGAAGATGACATACTAAATACTGAATGATCCACACTGCAACGATGCATGCCAAAGGTAATAACCGCATCACTAAAGCGCCCAAACCAAGCACGGGGAGATTGCTTAAGACCATATAGAGCTTTTCGCAATCGACATACCTTCTCCCCCTGAGCAACAAAACCAGGTGGTTGCTCCATATATACTTCTTCGTGAAGATCACCATGAAGGAAGGCATTCTTGACATCAAGCTGATGAAGAGTCCACTGAGAACGAGCAGCCAAAGAAATAACAATGCGGACAGAAGGAATTTTGGCTACTGGAGAGAAAGTCTCATCATAGTCAATGCCATAAGTTTGAGTATACCCTTTTGCCACAAGACGCGCTTTTAAGCGCTCAACTGAACCATCTGGATGGTGTTTGACGACAAAGACCTAGCGACAACCCACCAATTGTTTATTAGCCGGCAATAGAACTAGCTCCCAAGTTTGATTCTGATGTAATGCAGCCATCTCTTCCTCCATAGCACGAGCCCAACCTGGATGGGCCAAAGCCTCCTGCACACTACTTGGCACAAACACAGATGCAAGGGATGACACAAAGACAGACATCTGGGGGCTTAAGTTATGATAAGAAACAAAATGAGAAAGAGGATACCGAGACCGTGTACGATGAGCAATAGGAGAACTGACAAGTGATGGTGGAAGAGGATCGGAAGCTTGGACTGGAGGCGGTGGTGGGATGCTAGCTGGTGGAGAGTTACTGTCCCAAACACGTCGAGGACCACGAGTATAAACTTGAAGTGGAATCGATGCTGGTGCTAGTGGACTCGGATCTGGAGGAGCATCATTGGAAGGAACGGGTGGTGACTTTGATGGAGACATAGGTGCAGAAGGTGGCAGAAGATCCATGGTGAATGGTGCTTGAGGTTGAACATTACCAAAAAAAGGGTTGATCCTTAAAGAAAGTCACATCGGCAAAAACATACTCTCGATGACGAGTAGGACTATAACAGACATACCCCTTCTGAGTACGGGAATAACCCACGAATAGACATTTTTCAGCACGAGGTGACAATTTATCCAACCCAGGAGACAGAGAATGAACAAAACAAACACAACCAAAAATACGAGATCGAATAGACCACAAAGGACGATTAGGATGAAAAAGAGCATAAGGAATAGCTCCTTCAATACGGAGGATGGAAGACGATTAATCAGATAACATGCGGTAAGAAGAGCATAGCTCCAAAAAGACTTTGGCATATGAGTGTGAAGAAGTAGACAACGTGCAATGTCCAACAAATGACGATTTTTACGTTAAGCAACTCCATTTTGTTGTGGGGTGTGAGCACAAGAGCTCTGATGTAGCATACCATGTGACTCAAGAAATGGAGTGAAAGTAGAGGAAGCAAAGTATTCACGAGCATTGTCTGTACGCAAACACTTAACAGAATAATTAGCACAGCATAGTGAATTGAATTGTTAAAATTGGTGTAGGAAAAATTGGTGTAGCACAGCATAGCCCCTGTACTCAGTATCAGAATAATTGCCGTACTTAACAGAATAATCGCTTTGTACTCATTGTCAGCTTCCTGGACATACTGTCGACTATTGTTATGATCTTCATCCTGAACTGCGAGGCCTACATGCCTCTATCGATACTGAGCAGTGGAACTCCTCTTCTGGACAGGATACAGTCAACTTGAGTCGTGCAGAATATGATGAGTTAGTCCGAGCCCGACAAAGTGTGAGTGGTGGTGTCACTGGTCCCACTGCTACTTTGGCACAGCATAGAGATCGTACCTGTCTATTGTCTAGTGCAGCTGCTACTCGTTGGATTATTGACTCAGGTGCCACTCACCATATGACTGGTGATTCTTATTTTCTCGCGTCTACCCTCATCAATTCCCTCTACGTCCGTCACATTAGCAGATGGTTCTCAGTCCAAAGTCACTGGTACAGGTTGTGTATCATTGAGTTCTCGGTCTCTTTACCTCTTGTTTACCATATTCCACAATTTCCTTACAATTTATTATCTGTAGTTCTATTACTCGTGATCTTGATTGCGATATTATCTTTTCTCCATCTTCCTGTTTCTTCAGGATCGGAAGACTGGACACCGAATAGGTGGTGGGCGTGAGGCTGGTGGATTATACATCCTGGAACCTGAGATTATCGCTGCTGCTGCTGTTATTCAGAATAAAGCTGCGGATGATTCTTATCGATTACACTGTCGTCTTGGTCATCCATCAGTAGACGTACTCCGTCATTTTTCGTTTGTGTCTAGGTCAGGTCGTCCATTTAATTGTGAAACGTGTCAGTTGGGTAAACACCATCGTGTGTCTTTTTTCTCCTCGTGTTTTGAGTCGTGCTTCCCAACCATTTTGAGTTAGTTCACTCTGATGTGTGGGGTCCTAGTCGTGAGTCTTCATTTGGTTTTCGTTATTTGTCACATTTATCGATGATTGTACTCGTACAACTTGGTTATATTTAATAAAAGATCGTACTGAAGTTTTTCATTCCTTTCGTCAGTTTTATCATGAAGTTCGTACTCAATATAATTATTCTGTTAAGTATTTACGTACAAACAATGCTCGTGAATACTTTGCTTCCTCTACCTTCACTCCATTTCTTGAGTCACATGGTATTTTACATCAGAGCTCTTGTGCTCACACCCACAACAAAATGGAGTTGCTGAACGTAAAAATCGTCATTTGTTGGACATTGCAGTTGTCTACTTCTTCACACTCATATGCAAAGTCTTTTTGGAGCTATGCTCTTCTTACCGCATGTTATTTATGATTAATCGTCTTCCATCCTCCGTATTGAAAAGGAAATATCCTTATGCTCTTTTCATCCTGATCGTCCTTTGTGGTCTATTCGACCTCGTATTTTTGGTTGTGTTTGTTTTGTTCATTCTCTGTCTCCTGGTTTGGATAAATTGTCACCTCGTGCTGAAAAATGTCTATTCGTGGGTTATTCCCGTACTCAGAAGGGGTATGTCTGTTATAGTCCTACTCGTCGTCGAGAATATGTTTCTGCCGATGTGACTTTCTTTGAGGATCAACCTTTTTTGTAATGTTCAACCTCAGCACCATTCACCATGGATCTTGTGCCACCTTCGCACCTTTGTCTCCATCAGGAGTCACAGTTCATTCCTTCCAATGATGCTCCCCCCGAGATCCGAGTCCCACCAGCCCAGCAATCGAGTCCACTTCAAGTTTATACTCTTGGCCCTCGACGTGTTTTGGGTGCAGTAATTCTCCACCAGCTAGCATCCACCACCGCCTCTATCCAAGCTTCCGATCTCTCCCATCTCTGTCCATTCTCCTATTGCTCATGTACAGGTCTCGGTATCCTCTTTCTCATCTTTGTTTCTTATCATAACTTACCCCCAGATGTCTGTCTTTGTTTCAGCCCTTGCTCTGTTTTTTTTGTGCCAGTAGTTTGCAGGAGCTTTGGCCCTCCGGTTGGGCTCGTGCTTATGGAGGATAGCTGGCTGCATTAGCTCTAATCAACTTGGGAGCTAGTTCCTTGCCCGGCTAATAAACAATTTGTGGGTTGTCGCTCGTGTTCTTGTCGTCAAACACTTCCGTGGTTCATTAGCGACTTAAAACGCGTCTTGTGGCAAAGGGTATACTCAAACTATGGTATTGACTAATGATGAGACTTTCTCTCCATTAGCCAAAATTCCTTCTGTTCGCGATTGTTATGTTCTTTGGACTAGCCCTTTCTCCGTGGACTCGTCATCAGCTTGATGTCATAATGCTTCCTTTCATAGGTGATCTTTCACGAAGAAGTATATATGGAGCAACCACCTGGTTTGTTGCCTCAGGGGAGCAGGGCTGTTCGATTGCGAAAAGCTCTATATTGTCTTAAGCAATCTCCCCGCGCTTGGTTTTGGCGGCTTATCAGTGTGCGGTTATTATCTTGGCATGCCTCGTTTGCCGTGTGGATCATTCAGTATTTAGTATAGTCTCTCAAAAGGATGGCATTAAATTCTTGTTGTCCCTTATGTGTGATGATATTATTGTACTGAAGCGATGTTGATGGTATACACGACTTACGTTTTCTACGAATAGTTTAAACACTAAAGACTTAGCCTCTTCGATATTTTCTTGGCATTGAAGTTGCTTATTCTATGGAGTAGTATTGCTCTCATCTCAGCAAAGGAGAACTCTTGACATCCGAGAAGTTGCTTACTGATGCTAAGCCCTTGACACACCTCGACCCTGTTGTGAGACTTGATAATGAAATGGAAACTTCTTCATGATCCAGAGAAGTATCCGGCCGTTAGTAGGCAAGTTGATATCTTCCATACTCCTCCAGATATTTCCTTTGCTGTTAGTGTGGTGAGGCAATTTATGAGCTCTCCTCGTATCCATTGGTCAATCTCTTTACAATTTTTTCGGGTATTTGAAGACAGCTCCAGGTCAGGACATTGTGTTCCATAATCATGTCATCTTCGTCTAGCCGGTTATTCTAACCCTAAGTCTTTTGAGGTGGACAGGAATATTCTGATGCAAGATTGGGCTGGTTGTCCTATGGTCGTCGGTCTACTTAGGGATATTGTGTTTTCCTTGGTGGTAATCTTGTGTCATGGAAAGTAAGAAGCAGTCTGTGATTTCTCGTCTAGTGCAGAAGCCGCAATATCGTGCTATGGCTAATGTTACAGTGAACTTCAATGGGTTCGTATGTTATACTGAGATTGGATTGCCTATGACTGCATCCTCTGTTCTGTGTTGTGACAATCAGTTCTGCATCCATATTGCTAGCAATCAGTATTCCACGAGCGAACGAAGCATATAGACGTGGATTGTCATTTTGTTCGGGAAAAGGTGAACACTGTGGACTACCGTTGGTACAACCATTTTCTTAAGAGGCACATAAGCAATATTTTCACAAGACCTTGGGCAAACGTGCCGGTTTCATATATTGTCATAAGTTATGACTGCTTATATGTACGTTTCCAACTTGAGGGGTGTGTTGGGTTTATGATTTTAGAATATTAGCAAGTTGGGGGTTCATTTGTATTGTACTGAGGCTTATAGCTAAGCTATAAGTACTTGTTTTTGTTATTAGAAATAATTCAATTTGCTCTTCTTATCACTAACAAGTCCCAACTCCCACAAAAGAAAAGTGCATATTTCGTATGACTTTTGGATCGCAAATTGGATACTTCTAATATAAAATTTTGATAATTTAAAAGAGTAATTTACCTTCTACTGAGGAAAAACTCGATATACACTCACCGTTGGCAGAATGATAGAGAAGTGATTGGAACTTTTCCCCTTGGCCTCTGCATTTTAATTAA